>PVHY01002483.1:0-103672 GCA_004024945.1 Uropsilus gracilis
AGGTAGCTGGGATTACAGGTCCGCACCACCACGCCCAGCTATATTTTTTTGGAACTAGGTCTCACTACGTGCCCCAGGCAGGACTCGAACCATGATCCCTAGCTCCAACTGCTTCATAGGCTAAAGCTTACAGGCACAAGCCACTGTGCCCGGCATCTGAGGATTTTTTAAAAGCTAGGTCCAAATTATAAAACTTTCAATGTTCCTATTGAAAGGATGGTGATGAAGGAGGGAAACAAGTCAGGCCAAGCAGAATTAAGAAGAGTTTATTGCTGTGAGCTTCTGGACAGGTCCATTGACCCAGGGTGGAGGGTTGGTGAGGTCGTGCCCATGTGGAGTTGGTGTCTGCTTTTATACGGGCAGGGACATGGGGGGGGGGGGTTTGCTGGTGTGGTGGGCAAGATTAGCAGGTAGATAAAGTTGTTCACTGAGCAAGGTGGGCGAGGTTGAATTTGGTGGGTGAGGTTGACAGCAATTTCAGTACTAGCTGGAGGTTAAGACTTGGGTTGGGTGGTGTCCATAGAGAGTTTATCCAGCATTCTTAATCCTCTCATGGATGGAGGCTCCTAGTGCCCTTGATCTGACCTACACCTACTAAGCAGTGTTTTTCCTGTGTATAATCTTCCAGGAAACAAAGCAAATAAAAACTTGCTCACACTGCAAGAAAGTGAAGTTTTTATATACTTCCTATAGGGAATGAGAAACCTTGAAACTCAGTTCAAGATCAGAATTTTTGTATACCGCCCCCCCTCATGCACCCTGTTTTATGAACTGCTATGGCCAATGAAACTGGGGGGGGGGGTTCTAGAGAGAGGCTTCTTTGACAATTTTCACTTTAAGATTCGCATACGGAGATTTCTTTACTTGAGCAGAAACCCTGCTGCATAAGTCAGCAGTTTTGTGAACCTAAGGACTTAATGTCTCTCTGAATGTTATTGCTCAAATTGCAAATTCCTTTGGGGGAAAAAGAACAATAAAGTAGCTAGAAGGAATCATTTTAACAGAAATAAGCCAGAAAGAGAGAGAAATACTAGATGGTCTCAGTTATATGAGGGACATAGGGAAAGCAGATAAACAAGAGATTAAGATGGTTCACACTTGAGAAAGTGGTTGAGAGATCTCAGGGTAGACAATTATGTAAAAAAAAAAAAATATGTATATATATAATATACATAATTTTTAAAAAGAAAAGGAAAAAACAATAAAGTAACTCTAAGGTCTATTTCATTAGCAAATAAAATGCAAAATATATATTTAAACTTGTAAAATGTGAAAACAAGCGAACCTCCATTAAATAGTGGTTTCCCCAAAGACAAATGTGCTCACTTGAAGTTCAGTTTTTCTGCCTGATGTGCTACTTCCTAAACTTCTAGGTGGAAGCACCAGTGCCCTGATGATCTGTAATTAGGTGAACTGATCAGTCATAGTTGATAATAACTCTATTATCCTTGGCAAGGGTTTAAAACATTCTAGAATAGATGCATTTCAGTAGTCTTATATGGGTACAGTCATTCCAAAAGTCTCCTGAAAGGCATGTGCCATATTAGGAGTCCATCTTCATCCTTCTCACTTCCTTACTCCATTCTAGAAACTGGTATGGAAATACTGTTCATCTGGGATCCTCCTCTGAAAGGAAGACTTGATTAACATTAATCTGTTAGGCCCTCTAATTATTCTGATCAATTATTCCTGTTGACATGGTTTATTCTGAGGAGTTTGGTTTTACCCATTATAGGGAATGAATCTTAAGTCTTGTTTTCCCTGGGATTTGGTAGGATGTGGTTATCAGATTAGTCAGGACAAATTACTCTTTGTTGGAAGGTGAGTTGCCTCTTGCAGTTCTTTTCTCACTGCTGGGGCATGAAGGAGGTGTAGGAAGAGGAGATAGGAAGGGGTGTAGGAAGGGGTGGGAGGTAGCCTGGGACTGCAGCTCTTACTCAGACTGCAGCCATTTTCCTTGTGCCCTACAATCCCAGATGCAAAGATCAGGTGGGCTGGACTTTGCCTTAGATGACAGTGACCAGAAAAATATAAGAATAACCTGAGATTTCACTCAGAGCTGACCTAGACAGGACTCATGACAGGAAGATTTGAGGGAGAAAGGTGAGAAGGAAAAATACCACTCTCTCCTTGTGCTTATCAAGCTCAACTCATTCCATAAAGCAGTTGTCATAGGATTAGGAGAATTTGAGGGCTAACTAAGTTAGTTGCAGATCATGTGAGCTGGACTCTTTGAAGATACTCTTTCAGTACTGGTCCTAAATGACATTCATAATTCATTGTTAGATTTGGCAGTAAGGTACGAAACTGTGTATTCAATGCCATCCTTTATGTTAAAAATGATGTTGGTGAGAGTACTTTTGGATATGGTTTCCTCTAAGCAGTGAGGATTTCTAGAATTATGTACAATAAATTCGTGATGTTGGTTGTCTTCAAGAAGTGATACTATGTAGCTGGGAACAGAGGTGAGAGAGATATATTAGGTTGAAATATATTTGTGTCTTTGAACTGTGTAAATGTTTTACCCATTCTGGGAAAAATGCTTTAAAAATACCATATAATTCCATATAAAACTTAAATTTATTATCTCCTTCAGACAAAATCTTTCTGTATTTGCTCATGGCCTATTGCCTTAATTTCTGTTTTATTATTTTTCAAGGCAGCAGATCACACTTATTTAAAATTATAAATTTGAAATCAGACACAGGTTGAATGCTGGCTCCACCACCACCTGAGAATTTAGACAGCTGCTCTCCCTCAAACTCAGATTCCTTATTGACAAAATGCTCACAATAAGGCAAATAGCTCTCCCCAGAGGGAGTGACCCAAAAGGGAGCAAGTTCCCTTTATGATTAGAGCTAAGTAACAAACCATGGCTTCTACCTTAGTCATTCCTTAGAAGCCAGTTGCTGACCCAGCCCACATTCAAGGGGTGAGGAATTATATGTTCCACCACTTGAGGAATAGTGAAAAATCATAGATATACTTTTAAAACTATCAACAAATGCATCATTCAAATTCAGACATCTTTTCCCCTGCTGATATACATAATGGATAATTTGTATTTTTTTTTTTTTGAGACTAGATCTCGCTATTTTTGCCCATGGAACCGCAGGCTCTCTTTGCCCGAGGTACCACAGATTTAAGCAATCCCTAGCCTCAGCTTCCCAGGTAGCTGGGATTACAGGTGCGTGCCACCACGCCCAGTTATTTTTTTGGAACTCGGTCTCGCTACGGCCCCAGGCAGGACTCGGAACCGCGATCCCTAGCCCTGGCCGCTTGATAGGCTGAAGCTTAAAAGCATGAGCCACCGTGCCTGGCTCAATAATTTGTATTTTTAATTTAAAAAATTATATTGAAGTAGCATCGATTTATGACACTGTATGTTTCATGGGTATAGATTTCACACCTCGACAACAATGTGTTCTATGGCCACCAACACAGTTGTGATCCCCCTCTGTCCCAACTCTCACACTTCTTCCAACAGCCTCAGTTCTGCTGTCAAATTTCGAGTGGTTTTTTGATTGTTCCTTTACTTTTTAGTTTTAGTTTTATATTCCATATATGACCGAAAGTATCTGGTATGTGTCTTTTTCCTTCTCACTTATTTTGCTTAACATTATCCCCTCCAGTTCATCCATGTTGCTACAGTATTTCATCTTTTTTTTTTAATAGCTGAATACTATTCCATTGTGTATATAAAATACCTCTTATCTTGCTTATCTGTCCTTGGGCACTTAAGCTGTTTCCATATTTTGTCTATTATAAAGTGCTGCAATGAACACAGTAGTGTATCTATTCCTTCTATTAGTGTGTTCTTTGGATAGATCCATAAAGGTGGAGTTGCTAGCTCATATAGTAGATGTGTTTTTAATGCTTAAAAACCCTCCATGCTATTATCCATTAGGGGTCATAATCAGTTTACATTCCCTCAGTCTACAAAGATGACTTCTTCTCCACACCCTCACTCCTGATATGGATCATTCTCATATATGTAAGATATGATCTCATTGTGGTTTTGGTACATTCCCTGATGATAAGTGATCATGAACATTTTTTCACGTGCCTGTTGGCCATCTATGTATCTTCTATGAAGATGTATATATTTAACTCTTCTGCCCATTTTGGGGGTTGTTTTATTTTTGTTGAGTTATGTGAATTTTTGTAGATCTTCGATATTAGCTTCTTGTAGGATGTATGATGTGCAAATATCTTATTCCATTCAATAGACTGTCATTTTGTTTTAATATTTGTTTTACTGACAGTTTTGTTGTGCAGAAATTTTCCCATTTAATACAGTTTCATCTGTTTATTTTTTCATTGGTTTCCCTTGCCACTGTAGTCTAGTCACCAAAAACTTCACTTAAAGCAAGTGTCATGGAGAGTTTCACCTGTGTGTTTCTTCTTAAAGTTTCAGTTTTACAGTTTTGAATCAAATCTCCATGTACTTATTTCAGTGCACAAACTCAGATATTTTACAAATGAAACTTGATGTTTTCAGTAATCAAGACTGGATGGCTAGTGTAAACTGGGACTTGACAAACCAGGATCTATGGTCATGGATATACAGCTCTTTTTATAATCTCTCATGAAAATAAATCTCAGGCCAAGACACATATGCAAATACCTTTTACAGATTCACTCCCAAGCACTCATATTTCTTACCTTGATACTTCAGTGAAATTCTAATTCCCTCATCATCCAATAAACCCTTTGCTTGAAAGGTCTATTCCCAGGCAAAATGAGAAAATGTTCTCACGAAAGATCAGCTAACTTTCTAACTGTGTTAGATAAGATAATTCTCCATTAAAATCAGGAGTGTGAGACAGAATCCTAAATCTGGTTTAACCTAAGGAGATAGGCTGGCAGATTTTTCACTCACTTCTCCATTAACCAAGGTCTTATACTAGACTTTAAAATTCCCATAGGTGTAGATTCAGATAGCAATATTTGGAGCTCTTGCAGAAAAGTCTTCCAGAGAATAGCATCTTTCAAGTTCCATCTACCTTTCAAGTGTGGATTTATGATGAGAATATTCCAGGTGTTGACATATTGTGCATACATTAAAACTAATTTAAACAGACATCTAGACACCACACTGTCCATGCTAAAGTACTTAAAATGCATTTCAAACAGTGTCTAAAAACTTAATAACTGGGTTCTTAAGTAATCTTCAGTTTTTAACAAATCCATTGAAAACTATCATTTCAAGAAGAAAATGGAAATTACAGGTTAGAAAGATTCAAACTAGCAGTATCAGATGTTTTCCCACAGAAATTTCAATGATAAAAGCTTTTTAAATAATATATCACTATGAAATGCAAACAGAGTAAATTCAGCACTGCATTAGCGTCTAGCTTTTCTTGAAAGCTACTGCTTCTTTTTGGCTTACCAAAGCAACACTGTCATTAGCTGTCATCATTTGTTTCTATTATGAATGAAATCCTAAACCACCTTCTCAAACAGAGCAGCTGTTTTCCAGCTTCTTTCCAAAGTTACTTCTAGTTCCTAATCATGAAAACCTCATCATAGTACCAACAAGTGGCTTGACTAGTTGATGGTGTCAAATGTACTCCACATCACCAAACTCCAATACTGAGGGAGAAGAGCCTTCTAAATGCTTTGTCTGTGGTTCAGAGTATATCATGAATTGGCTTCAACCAACCCTGTAGAGAAATATTAACCATACATGTGACAATGTTTTCCAGTAGTAATGTTAAAAATTATTAAAAAAATCTAAAAGGAAATAGGTGGTCTATTTTACTAACATATGTAATCCAACATATCTATTTTAATAACATATGTAATCCAACATATCCTCTGAAGGATTTCAGAGTGCGCTAAAACATACCAACCTGGTGGAAGGATTATTTAGATTGAAGGCAATTGGAAAAAAAGCAGATACTCTATCTTTCCCCACTCTCTTAGGAAGGGCAAGACCAGTCAAAATCACAAGAGAAAAGCCTGGATTCTAATCAGAGATGGCACCAGAGGAATCTACAGAAATAAATTTTGTTAAAATCACCTTCCCCACCCCTTTATTTTCCTTATATACTTGCCTTTCCATAATTTGCAACCCCTGAAAGCTCAAAGTCCCTTTCTTTTGTCTTGTCACTTCTCTACAATTTATTGTTCTTTGTCAAGAAGCCAGGAAAGTCCAAGTTCCTTGCATAGTATCCTTTTGAATCACTAACTACTCTTTTGTATATACAAGATGCACATGTTAATAAATTCTGTTTGCTCTCTCTTGTGCATCTGTCCTTTGCCAATTTTTAACTGCAAAGTCCTGGTAAAGACCCCAAAGAAGGTAGAGAAAAAAGACATGTTTTTCCTTTCCAAATAATCTAAAATATTACTTCAACATATAATATAAAATATAAATGAGATGCAGTTTTTAAATGAAGTGTTCAAAGTCTGGTGTGTATTTTACATTTACAGCAGATTGTTATTTGGACTAGCTGCCCTACAAGTAATCTTCAACTGGATGAGACTGGTGGCTACAGTATCAAAAAGCACAGTCTATCCCTTCCAGACCTGATCCCTTTAATTCCTGCAACCACATTACTCTGTTTCCCTGAAAACATTTCAATACTGTTTTCCTCATATTTGGATACTGTTTCCCTTTCTAGGTAATTGACTCTTGCCTACTTTCCAGTATCATCACAAATGCAAGACTAAGCTTTCCACTTGGATCACATGAGTTCATGCACTTGTCATATTCACTCAGAGATGATGCCAAGGCTAGCACATATGCCATTCCTTTTTAGTGTCTTCTTGACAGAAATTATTGCGACTTATTACTGTTTTTCTTTTTGGTCAACTGATTACCTTGCACATAGTGGGTACGCCCTAAGCACTTATTGTTTTAAAGTATATTACATTGAATTTGCTGCAGAAGAAAGAAACCTCTTTATTGAAAATCAAGTTTCTGATAGCTAATGAAACATCTGTTATGACAATATGCGTTCCACCTCCAGGGAACCCAGAGCTTGCTGACTTAGTCATTCTGGATCCCAAGCAACTGTTAGTCATTTGACAATTGCTCACATTGTGTGGCAGTTCAATAAAGTCCTCATCATTATGTTGATGATTATATTTTATTGAGCTGTTATTCCTTTAAAGCTGTGCAGGGCTCCTCCTCCCTGTTTGGTCTACTGTCTATGAACTTAGACTATTCTGTCATTTCTTAGAAAACTAACAGTAAGTTCATATCAGGCTCTGAGGATCATTAAAAGGGATGAAAATACATGGTAACTGGTTTCAATTAAATATTTAAAGTGTATCTTCCAGGTCCCATTCTATATAAAAAGAGAGTCTGTCTGTGCTAGAAAAAAACAGACAACAACAACAACAAAAATCAGTGAAACAGCATTAGACTACTAGATTGCTTCTTCCAGAGTTCTTCCCTTTCCCTCTGTGTGTTGCTGTCTGTTGTGAGGTTGCAGAAATGCCAACCTGCCTGCCCTTTTGATGGACCACGGCTGCAGTTATTTGGCACCTTCCATAATTAAAGATTATGACAAATTACCTGTTACCAAAGACTATTTACTAGTACTAGCTAGGGTATTATTTCTCCAGGGTTTGCTTGTATTTTTTTTGAATAGACAAAAAGCCCATGTGTCTCTGACCTAACCTGAGTTACAGCTTTTAGACTCTCCTGTGTGTGTGCAGACCATCTTCCAACTCCCTGTTAGTACGAGGCTGTGCAGAATGCAAACCCTCAGGCAAAAGTGACTACATAGCAATTATTCTGTTATAAACTTGGGCTCCTGTAGGTTAACAATTTACTGACACTGAGATATTGAAGAAGTAAATGAACTACTCTTTGTAGTTCATGTAGTTGCACTTTGTTTCTTTCTGGGTACTATTTAACTTATAAAGTCACTTCCAAGTTTAAATGAGACAAAAGTACAGTACATCAATTGACTGATGCTTAACAAATACCCAATAAATGAGATGCTTTATCTTCCTTTGAGAAAAAGACATCTGTTTTGACAAAACTGTGAATGTTATGCTTTTTAATACCCCCCCTCTAGTCCAGATTTATTTTGCTTTTTAGTTGAATTACTTTTGTCTTGCAGTAACTTTGATTGATATGCTTTAGGGGGATAGGTTCATATACCTCTTCCATGCATGTTACAGCACCATATCTACCATCAAGGCACAAGACTTTGCATGTGACCTTTTCAGATCATGTATGACATACAAATTATTAATATTCACTCAACAAACTAGCATGAACAGGGGAGGCTGCTCAAACTCTAGGTGAGCAGTCCAAGGGCTCCTGTCATTACCTTGGCCTCTTAGTAATGTATCATGAAGGGCAGTAGAACATGCCAACTTAAAGCATGCCTTTATTAAGGCATAAAGATTATTTTGAACAAATAATCTTTTATAAAATTTAAATAATATTTAAATAAATTAAAATGATAAAATAAAATAATATTTTAAGGAACTTCAGATACAGGCAGAATGCTGAAAATATCAGACATTCAATTAGGAAAAGAAGCCTATAGCAGAGTGAGAGCTAGTCCCAGAAATCATGTTTTCACTTGCATGGCAGGGTAGCCTGTGTAGCAGACATTTCCTCTTCTCACCTTCTTGGCAGTTACCGACCACGCTTTGCTGTCCTAGAACCCTAACCCTATTATTTGGCTGCCTTTGGCATCTAATATCTTTGTGGGACTAATGTAATTATATTATTGATTGATGGATTAATTTAAAATTTTAGATGATAAATTTATTTCAATTTAATGAATATAATGGAATTACTTAATTAGATACACCATTTTAATTATGTACTTAATTTTTTTCTTTCACTTATTTTTTATTATGGGGGCTAGGGGGCTCAGTAAGAATGTAGAGGGATAAAGGGAAAATTATCTTTCTTTCCTTTATATTTGGGATACCAAGTTATAACAGAAGATTGTTAGAAATTTTGCTATACAATATTATAGGCTTACATTATACATCAGAGAAATGTTGAAGTTTAAAAAAGTTAAGGCACTAATTCAAAAAGACACCTGTACTCAGATGTTTATAGAAGCACTATTTACAATAGACAGGATAGGAAAACAACCCAAATGTCCCAAAACAGACAACTGGATCACAAAATTGTGGTATATGTACACAATGGAATATTATTCAGCAATCAAAAATTACAAATTTGAGGCATGGAGACCCAGAAGGAATCTTGTGAACAGAGAAAAGCCAGAAATAGAGAAATACTGAATGATCTCTCTCATATGTGGGATATAGGGAAAACAAGCAAACAAAAGGACAAGTAAAATTTAAAAATAACTGTCAACAGAACTGAAGCAAAGGGCAAAAGCTGGGAGGGATGGGTACAAGAGATTAAGATGATGGTTCACAGGTGACAAGGTGGTGGGAGAACCCTGGGGTATACAGCAATACTATATATATGTGTGTGTGTGTGTGTGTGTGTGTGTGTGTGCAGTCAAAAAAATTAAAAATAAAAAAAGAAATAAAGTTAAGGCTATGTAGCTCATAAATAGATAATAGTGGTGGTGAGATTTATTCTTCAATAATCCAGGAGATATTCAGATAAACTAATATATTTTTATTATAGTTGTGTCAGTTATATTCTCATTAAACTTTTCATTTTGGGATAGTTGCAGGTATATACATGCAATTGTAAGAAATAATGGAGACATTGGAACAGATGCAGACATAGCGAGAGAGATCCCGAGTAGCCTTTGCTCATTCCCTCATGGCAAATCTTGCAAAATTAGAGCATGCTATCACAGTCAGGAAATTCACACTAGATACAAACATTTCCATTGGCACAATGATCCTTCCTGCTAAGGTCAATCACACCCACATCCCTCCAACCGCTCCTTAACTCCTGGCCACCACTAAGTTAGTCTCCCTTTCAGTTGTTTTTCATTTCATGATTATTTAAGTAGAACCATACAGGCTTCTTGTCTTAGACTGGAGTAGGTGTGAGCCAAAGGACATTTGCTCTTTTCATGAACTATACAAACTGAATGTAGAGGGTAGAAAGAAACTGAAAGAGATGGAGACGTGACAAGGGCCCAATCATATATGCCCTACGAAATGATTAGACTGGTAATAAATAGACCAGGAATAATTCTATAGGCCATTAAAGCTACTGAAGGATTTTCATTAGAAGAGTAATAGCTGCAGGTGTGTGATTTACAGAGCCCACCCTGGCTGAGTGCTGGATTAGTCTGGGTGCAAGTAGGAGGAACAGTCAGCATAATGTCAGTAGCTTATGGAGGAGATTATAAAGAGCTGAACTCAGGAGTGGCAGGACGAGGAAGGAGAAAAACATAAGATATTAAAGAAAAAGCATGAGAGTAGAGAGATGAAGGCCAGAATGGATGCCTGCTTAGGTTCAGACCATTAGCTGCAATTTTATGTATGTATGTATGTATGTATGTATGTATGTATTTTTTTATTTACTCATTCACTCATTCATTCATTTATTTTTGAGATTAGGTCTTGCTATGTTGCCTGGGGTAGTCCCAATCCCAGGACTCAAGTAATCCCCAGCCTCAGCCTCCCAGGTAGCTGGGATTACAGGCATGCGCCGCATGCGCCACCTGCTGTTTTTTCAAGACCAGATCTCACTATATTGCCCAGGGTAGTCTCAAACCCATGAACTCAAGTTATCCCTGGCCTCTTGCCTCCCAGTGCTTGGATTATAGGCACACGCCATCACACCCAGCTGGTTGCCTGCATGGATAACTTACAGGGTAGGAGGGCCACTTACCAGGACAGATGAAGGGGAAGATCAGAGTTAAGAGGATAATTCAGTTTACAAATACTCATTTCAGGGTATTTGAGGGACATGATTGGTCAAGGAGGATAGGTGGGGTGTGAGGTCTAAAGAGAGAGAGGAAGTCCTGCAAAGAGAAGACACAGAACCAGGCAAATCACTTTCTATTTCTCTTGTTGTCTGTCCACTGGGTACCATGATAATCATCAAGGCTACATCTTATTTTGGGGGTAAAAGTATGCATGACAAGGCTTAATAGATTATAGGACTTTATAACTTCAAGGTATTACTAATACAAATATGATAATCTTAAAACAGAACTATAATGAAATAGTAGCAAAATTTTAGCCCTCTGTATTTTCCTTTCAACACTAATCATTTTTTAAAACTTTCCTAAGCTTATAAATCCCACTCCTATTTTTGAAGAACTCAGAAGTTTTTCAAAATTGCAAGGCAAACTTGCAATTATAGTGGATATTCTGAGTAGTGGCTTGGAGATAAACAGCAGTTTGGACAACAAGAAGTTCATAATTAAGCAGTGTCCTCAAAGTAAGATGAGACCTGGTAAAGCACCAAAGAATCAAATTATCCCTGAAAAATGTAACCCTTATTACTCTGGTACTTTTCATCTCACATTTACCATTCACATATTGCGCTGAGTACCTTTGCCAACGCAGTGTTGACACTAATGTAGAAGAGATCCATTTGAAAGAGCCCACTTGAAAATCAGAACATATCTAGTCCTATGTGGCAATCTTTCTCCCCTCCATTCTCACCAACCCCAGACTCACCACAGGGGTGATTTATTTCCTTCACTTTCTTTAAATCTCTTTTTAAAAAAAATTAATTCATGGATACCATAGTGAAAGCACATAGAAAAAGACATCAAATTAGTTAATAAAGAAAATTCACGGGGGGGGAATAAAATCAGGGGAGGGATGGGTGCAAGCGATTAAGATGGTTCATGGGTGATGAGGTGGTGGGAGAACCTTGAGGTAGACAATGATGTAAAAATATATATATATATAATTTTAAAAATAGGAAAAAAGAAAACGCACAGAAATATCTCACTGGGCAAAAGAAAATTAATGCAAAACAAAACATATGCTGTATAGCAAAGAAATGAAATCACAAACTTACAAATATTCAAGAGAATTCAAATATTCTATCAAATTTATGCAGGTGTGTATTAGGCTGTTCTTGATACTGAGGGAACCTGGAATCACTTATTTAAATTCCTTTTGGCACATTGATAAATTAATATTTTCATTTTTCTAGGCAACATCTATCAGTAAGGACTATGAGCAAGTCACTATTTTAGACTCTGGATGAGGCTTGAGCCTTGGGGAGATAGCCTGAAAAATTTCCAGTTTGGTAAATATTAGTGATTTATTCTTAACCGATGTCATAAAAATTTTGTGAGAAATTCCATACCAAGGGGCTGCAGGAAACCACAAGACACATATACTATGGCTGAGGGTCCTCAGTTATCAATCAAATAAATTACATTTGTAGAAGTACAATAAAGATTTCTCCAGGACTAGATGATGTGCCAAGTACCTCTGCCAGGGAAAATACCAGTTCTTGCTGCACCCAGGTAAGCCTGAAGCTCAGCTGAGTGCAACAATGTAGCAAGTCAAAGCTTTAAGGCTTGAGGGCTGGCTCATATTTCATAACAGTTGACGTTCAGAAAGATATCCAGAAAGGATGCCCCATCCTCCTCTAACCTAAGCTTTTGCTCTTTGCCTTGGATACATCTGCCTTGACAAGTACCACTCTCACTGACCAGCAGCCTGAGTGGGACTGAGAAAAGCTCCCTTGCATGGGGGCTGCCATAATAGGAGGTACCAGAGTTGGGTGGACAGAAAGGAAAATCATGAGGGTTGCTGTTGGAATTTAAAGTGGACAAAACAGATCTTTCACGCGTCAGGGTAAAGTCTATTGGGGAAAAGGAAAGGTGGAGAAGGGAAGAAACACGAAGTTGTTTTCCACTTTTGCTGTTATGCCTGATGTCTTATTGCGTCCTATTTAATGTCTTTTTAAATATAAAAACATGTGTAAAATTTTTATTTACAAAAAACACTAAAAACAAAATAATATACTGTTTTGCAACAATGTTGTTGCTTAAAAAGAACCACCAGCATTGCGACGTTAATAAAATATGTACAAGAGTAAGAATGCAGTGAGACTAACAAGATTTGTTAATATTACTGATGAAGTGGACATAACACACATCATAACTTGCAGTCCCTCATTTCAGAGTAAAGTTGATGATTGCCAAGATGTCTTCCTACCCATGTTGTGCTTTGGTGATACATTCTGCATTGCTAAGTATTTCAGTCTCTTTTATAAATATATATAAAATAGATTGCAAAGATATACACAAAAAATTAGCAACTATTACACTCTTTAGTTAATTTTATGGTATCTATTAATAAGATATAGATTTAATTTTGTTTTGCATCAAATGTCTAATATTTTCTTTGTAACCACCATAAAAGCTCATTTTTATATACCTAAAGACTTGTTGTACTTGGACTTGATGAAATTGGTTTGTGAACTGAACAATATGGATTAAAAAAAAGAAAAGAAAGTTTAAAGTAATGAAAACAGTGATAGGATAAAAGAACTGGGTCAAGAGAAGAATGCTACCACACACTAAATGTGTTTCCACATCTTAAGAAACCTTTCCCCTGCCCTGGTAAACACTAAACACCCAATAAGAAGAGGTTTTCCAGAATGTTGTAAAGCTGGTTTGAGAAATTGTTCAGTCACCGAGTGGTCTACACATGCCAGTTAGAAACTGACAAATATTAGATGAGTTTGGGAGAATAAATATTATGTACAGAAACAGCACTTTCTGTACAGAACAGAAACTGCTCTTTTTGAACACAACAGCACTTTTCCAGTTAAGGGTAAGAAGTCAAAATTTCTAACAGGACAAAGGGTTTGACCCAGAATCACTCTTAAGTGCAGATGTGGCAATCCACAAACTCTGGTAGAATGGAAGAAAGACATGAAATAGAAAAGTAAATTATAGTCAGTGCTAGTAATTTTAGGAAAGGAGAAAAGCAAAACCAAGTCCAGGTATGAAAAGATCATCAAAAATATTCAGAAAGATGTAGATTTTTGCACTCTTGGCCACACGTGCCTGCTAACAAATATATTAACGCTTGGGCTTGCCCCTGAGCTGGGACATTTGTGAAGCACTTCTTGTCATATTTCTAATTTATTATTATAGTTGATGAGGTGTGGTGGTATCACACATCACTATGAAACTCAGAACCGTTACTATGCGGAGAATCAGCAATTTTACCCCAAAGTAAAAGCAAGCAGTTGATGTTGGCTGATGATCAGCTTTGTGAAGGAATGATAACAGCTGAGAGCAAAGGTTTCCTCTCTAACACCCTTCCCCTCTTTGGGGTCAGATGTAGTATTTAGAGCCTCACTTCTCTCACTCCCTTCCCTTGCCCCTTGACTATATAATTTAGGTCATTTACTAGTTCTGCAGGAGAGTTTGGGGAGAAAATACTATCCTCCAGGGCTATAAACTGAGGGCATGGCCTGTGGGGAGCTTTTGTGTCAAAGCGAATTAGATATTCCAGCGACTTTGTTGTTCTAGATTCATGACACAGGAAGAGAAGTCATGTCGATGTAACATAATGAACAAACACAAATTCAAATCATATGGCACAGCTGTAAATTCTAGAGAGACCTGGAAAAGAGAGGCAAGGTAGAGATGACCGTCAAAAGAGGTTTGCAGGGAACAAAATTCTCCCAAGATAGTGGTTATGGTGCTTTCTGGCACTCTGCACCATTACAAATGCCAGAAAGAGGAAAAAAGGGATAACGATGCCAGGGGTGGGAAATAATTTCTGTGACAAGCTGTCAGCTAGTCATTAGCATTCCCCTAACCACGGAGAAGCTCAGAGTTGAAGGTTTCGCCTGATCAAACACACTTTCAGTGAGTATGAAGTCAATGCCTGGAATAAAAAACAAGTATGTCTCCCACTGCAGTGGCATTTGGAACACTATTTCTATGTGTGGACTAGTGTCTCCATCAGGTCAGTTTTCTTTTTTTCTCCTTTTCAAATTTTTCTTATTATTTGCTTACATAGCTCCTGTTTGTAGGCATGTCCTTACTCCCACCTCCCTCCTCCCCTTCCCCTGGTCGCCCCTCTGGTCACTCCAGCTCCTTTCTCGTTGTCAGTTGTTGGTTGATTATTGGCCTGCTGGTCTCTTTGTGTTCTTTCGGAAGCACCATCCTCCTGGTTAAAGTCCCTCACTCCTGGGGGACCACAACCCAAGCTGCTCAGTTCTCCATGAATATCCTTAGGGCAAGTGGCCTTTCTGAGCATGTCGGCAAACTTCCTTTCGGTCTGGTGTGTGGAGTGGCTCCTCACATTTCCCGCTGACATTTCTTTGTGGAGCTGTTCCCCCGTTGAGATGGGGTGTCTCCTCGCTCATGTTAACAGTGTCTATGTGTGGGAAGCTTAGCCCCGACATCAGAAATGTTGTCGGTGTTTCCTATTGACATGTCTTCACTCTAGTCCACACTGTCTTGTGTCTCGAAGTTGCGACCGTGCTCTTTTTGGGCAGGTGATAGGTGTGTTCACAGTCTTTATTTCTCTGTATCTTCAACTATATCTGATTAGAGTTGTTGTTTTTCTCATTCAAGCAGAGGAATGGCTGTGGTGGTAATGAACCAGAGGAGGACTTCCCTCGCCCGCACCCCAGCTGCTCTCTTGGCGAAGGCCTCCCTTGGCTGAGGCCTCCCCTTCTGGCTATGGAACTGGAAGGGGATGGCCCCTCCCACCCAGACAAGGAGGCAGAGAGGGGCGGAGCCCTGGGCTACCTGGAGGTTGCTGGGTCACCCCAGCTTCCCTGGGTAGGGGGCGACTTTCTCACTCCCCATGTGCTCTGAGTCCTCCTCTCCAGTCTCCAGGCCAATTTTCTTTCTTAAATGTCAACCGTTAAAATGGAAGGAAATGATTTACATTAAGGTCGAACTGACATCTCACCAGCATTCATTCTTCCAAAGTGATTACCAAAGGTAAAGGTGTGTCTGATGTAACAGATAGTGCTATGTTGACCTCATACATTTATTGCTATAGTGTGAGAAATAGAAATAGTGTGTTCTTTGCTCCAACAAGGAAGGGTGTAGCTGGGCAGGGAAGAAAAGCTGAAGAAGAGGAGGAAAAAGGTGGAGAAGAGTGGGGAAAGGAAACAAAAATATGTATTTAAATTCATTTGCTTTTCATTAAAAATATAGAAATATCAGGCTTTCAATGTGTTCAAATCTCAGGAGACATAGTCTTTTGATTACATATTAGTGTTAACAAATATGTGTTTAAGTTTCCTAAAGTTTAATTGGAAATGAGTTCTATGTTCCTAGTTTTGCATTATCAAAAATAAATGCTAAGTTTATATAAGATAGATTGAATTTGTAAAATAAATAAATAAATAAATAAATAAATAAATAAATAAATAAATAAATAAATAAATAAATGCTAAGTTTATATAAGATGGATTGAATTTGTAAAACAGTATGATTTAGGGGGAAGAAATTCTGGGTGACCACTCCATTCTCAGAGTTTTGGGAGTATATAATTAATTCTCAGTACCTATTGTGGATGTATACTATTAGCATTTATCTGGACAACAAATAGTGTAGGGACCCCTCAGGCAGAGTAGCACTGTTAGACACTCTGCTTCTTATCTCGCTAAGTACTGCATTTCTGAGAAGTCACACCCAAACTTCAAAAGCTGGAAGAACAGAACCAGTACCTATAATTTTGTGATTGCTGGCATGTGTACATCCTGGCATTGAGTCTTAGAGGATAATAAAAGCAGCAGTTCTTTCCCAAAGAAACAGATCCTGAAGACATCCAAGGAAGTATTCTTTGTGGTGGAAGTGCTTACAACCTTACACAAAATTTGGAAAACTTGGCAGACTCAGATTGTATGTAAAATTATGAAAGCCACCATATTTTGGTTTACAAAAACATAAAATCAAAGTCAGAACTCAAAATTGAAATATTATTCATAACGTTTTACATGTATTATATAAGTAATAGTTAGATTTCATTTATTCTTCTTTACTGGAAATTCAGCTAGCCATCCCTGTACCATCTTATAAGAAGCAGCTAAATTATTTTTTATTTTGCTACAGATACTATTTTGAGCAGCAGTACATTTTTCCATCTGGGTGGATCTCTGCCCAAACAATCCTTGTTTAGCTGTTAGAAAATGCACTTTGTTTCAAATAACAAACAAAAATCTCTCCAGATCACGGCTTTCATCTGGAATCTTGATCCTTCCACCTTTCAGCTCCTAGCCTTACTGATAACAGCTCTCTTCCTCATGGTTGATTGCAAGGTAATTGCCCATCTGCAAACATCTAAACCATTTTCTCTCAAGGAAGGAATCAAGCCAGCAAAGGGGAAAAGAACCTTTTATTTATTTATTTTTTTCTTTAGCAGGCTTTGTCTTTTATTGGTGTAGGCTTCTCTCCTACACCTGCTAGATGTTACAGCACAAGCTTTTCTGAAGGTAGTTTGTTTTTTTTTAGTGATATTTTTGCCCTAAACAAATGAGCATTTTTTTTTTCAGTTTGGAAAAAGGAGAAAATGGAATCCAACAGATAACTAAATTTATGAATCTGTAACTCTGGGGCTGTTGACTTAAATATCTACTTTCATTTTGTCAGTTACCACCACTTCCTACTTCACACATCCACAGACTTTGTTCTTAAGCCTACATTACTTGCAGCTATCTTCTTTAATCCTTCAAAACTAGGGTTATGGGGTGCGACAGCCCTCCAGGGACAGAGCCCAAGAGAGGACCAGTCACCGTCTGTGGGTTCTGCACCCGCATGCACAATTGCAAGACCTCTCGGGAAAACAACGATCGGGTTGATTTAACAAACTGGGGGAATGAGGAGTTTCTAAGGCCACAAGTGGCTGGCGGTCTCACCCTAGATAACTTTCACAGTGGCCAGAAGTTTCAAACTAAAGGATGCTTATTCAAGATGGTGCCCCTCAGAGGTGGATTGCTGGATGCTGCTTTTTTTCTTTTGAGGTCAGTTACAGGGTGGGAGAAGTCTAGGCGTTAGGCACCTGGGTGTCTGGCAGTCCCAGTGTCTGGGAGTCGGGGTCATCAGGCCTCCTAGATTGGCTCCCGCCTTGCTTGTATCCTCTTGCAGGAGGTGGGGCAGGTGCCTCCCAAGTTGATGCCTGCCTGATTGGATCATTTTCAATTTGGCGACCTATTAACCAGGCTGGTGCCTGAGGGAGGAACTACTCACAGGCAGCAGCTTTTGGTGCTGGTGGGGGAAAACGCTGTGTATTTCCAACAGCTCCCACTGCAACAGGCGGCTGTGGGAAAATGCCAGTCTTTCACTGTAGTCCACGTTGGGGGCTCTGGTTACATTTCCAGTAATTCATTGCGATGTTCTATCTTCCATTCCTGTCAAATCTTTTTGTCTATGCCTATTCAGCTGTTCCACTTCTTGTTTTTGTTTTTTATTTATTTATTTTTTCCTTTTTCCTAAGTACCCCTGGCTGGAGCTGCTCCTGATCCAAAATGTTTTGTTAGCCGAAACACAGCCACCCAGTCATTTCATGCATTTTCTGCTCCAGTTCTCTCTTTAGACACAAGCTGTCAGTGATACATTTTTTTCTACCTGTGAGATGTTACATCTGTAAGTTTTGTTTGAACTTGCTCACAAAGGGGCCGGGGGTGTATATGAGGTCTTTGGTTGTTGTTTGAGAGACACTGAACTCAGGAGACTCAAGGATACATTACCGGGTTAAAGAGGCAGAGACACAGCCAAATCAAAAGTCAAGTGTTGAGCCTCAGACTGAATCAGGAACAGGGGAGGGTGGAGCTTGAAAAACTTTTATCTTCAGAACCTTTGTAAACATGCTATTATGCTTTGCTGCTTTACACATGTTATTGTGAAAAGAGTTTACAGATCCCATCTGAATCTGCCTTGAGCACTTGCTGGTGGTTGGTATAGGTGGGGGTGTAGGTGGGGGGTCTGAGGTGCTCAATCCAGACTCACCCAGATACATACAGAAATGAAAACGTCAAGTATGCAGATAAGAGCCTCACAGCTGGGCCAACTGGGAGATAACCCAGCAACTTTGCTCTGAAGAATCAAGGTCACAAACCTTGGCTGGACAGTTTGGGATCAGAGGCTGTTTGAGATAGACTTCCTCGTAAGAGAAACAGACTGCTTTTTTGGCAGCAAAACTGACTTTGAATTCAGATAATCTTCTCGCTCTGCAACTTTAAGCCATGTATGCCTTAATAAGATGCTATATACATAAGGATCTTCTGTATTATCTGTGTCTTTTCCTGGTAGAGACCATGGACATAGATCTGGAGCCAACTTGGAGAGACAATGTAATAACTAAGCAGCAAGAGGGGTAGTAAGGAGATAAGTAGGCAGAGGTGGCAGGTTAGGCCTCACCATTGCCAACAAGACAAGTTGGCATTGAAGAAAGGAAAGGCATTATCTTTGGCAAATGGGTAGACAGGGAGTGCCAACTAGAAAAACACTGGAGCAAAGGTGAAATGACACTGAATAAATACATTGAACCTAAGATGAGACTTCACAGTTCATAGCTCAAGATAAGAATGCCTCTTTGAAATGATTTGACACTCAAAATGCACTCCTACAATGTCCCAAGTTATCACATTTATTGTTGTATCAATAAGAGTGACTAGTTAATGCCCCAGCTTCTGAGTGCTTCTTATAAACACATTGCATTCTATCAAATACTGTAAGATAGGATTCAAAATGCAAGGTAAGTGGATCTATCATCAGATTTCAGTACATTAAGATGGAGCAGGGTAAGATGTTGCCCCAAGAAGACATGCAGCAGATCTTAGAAAAGTAGGGAAAGTAGTGCTGACAGTTTGAATACCAAACCTTGGCCCTTGCTGGCAGCTTGCATCCTTTTGTTTTCAAATTATGTTTTTTATACCATGTACTGCAAGCCTCAGAAAGAGGAAAATTCATTTTAGGTAATTAAAAGTATAGAATGAAGTACAATCTGTGTTTACTATAATCACAAATAAGAACACATTAAAATTAGAACACAAATTATATAGAATACAAAAGAAATTTAAAAAATATATACTGCTGTAGCTTTTCTTCAAAGACACAGTAATCCCCTCTTATATACAGGTTCAATTTCCATTTCAGGTACTCCTATCAACCAAGTTCTGAAAATTTTGAGATACACCATATTTATATAACTTTTGTTATAGAAATTGCTAAGATTGGTTCTTTGTTATTATTGTTTCTATTAATCTCTCACCATACCTACTTTATAAATTGAATTTTATCATAGGTACATGAATAAGAATATATATATATATATATATATATATATATATATGGGTTTGTTACCATCTGAGGTTCAGACATCCACTGTGGATTCTGAAAATAGACCCCACAGATAAGGGGACTACTCTATTAAAGAAATAAGGACTTTTTATTTAGAAATAACTATTAATGTAAGCATATAGACCTTATTTTGACGTATAAAGCAATAAAACCTGAAATCACATAATTTCCATTGCTGTCATTGCTGATTTGTAGAAGATGCTGCTCAAATTCATCAGGATTTTTCAAGCCTCTTTTGCTAAAATATACTGATTGGGTCATAATTATATAATATTATCTTTTACATAGAGAACAATCTGATGAAATTGAGTTTTTTTTTTCTTAAAAATGGTTATAGTATACTCAATCTTTCTTCTTCTTGTTGTTTCCTCTACATAGGAACTCCAGTGGAAAAAAATCCATGAAAATAGTCACTTGGTGTTAAATTTATGCTGTTACATTGATTGTGATAGTCATTTCTTCATTTTCAAAAGTTGCTGTTCCAAAAACTATCTCAAAATCCCTTATCCAACTAAAATAAAAGCAAATAATTTTTCTTTGACCACACCATACTCTTATTAGGTAAATATTTATTTGTTTATTTACTTATTTATTAGACTAGGTCTCGCTATTTTTGCCCATGGAACTGCAGGTTCATGTTGCCCATGGTACCACAGACTTAAGCAATCCCCAGCCTCAGCTTTCCAGGTAGCTGGGATTACAGGCGCGCACCATCACGCCCAGCTATTTTTTGGGACTAGGTCTTGCTGTGTTGCCCCAAGTGGGACTCAAACTGCGATCCCTAGCCCCAGCCGCTTCATAGGCTGAAGCTTACAGGCACAAGCCACCATGCTTGACTTTATTAGGTAAATATTTAGATTAATTGTGTTTATGTTCAACTGCTGTTAGGCTAGGGTTAAAAAAAAAAGGTCTACTTTTCAAATTGTCAACTAAAATATTGCTTTACTTATAAACAAAGAGATTTCTGTCTCAGGACTTCCAAAAATAAATGGGTAACAGAGTTGCAACTTTAACTTTCATTACATTGAGATTTGTTCCTTCATTTATATTTATAAATATTGTGGATTTCCCCCTGCCCTTTCTGCAGTAGTGGAGATTAAATCACCAATTTTCAGCCTTTTTGGGTAAAATCTTAGTTCAGATTAATAAAGGAAACAATCCTGATTATGTTCAACTTTTGGGGAAAAAAAGATCAAGTAATGAACAGGGCCCCAGATCTCTTTATGTGTCTCACTCATTCTTGCTCAAGAGAGCTTCTGCGGATTGGAGAGAACATGTGTGGTTTATATGATTCCTGGGTGAAGGGAAGGAGTCTTTGGTCTTTGGGTGATGGACATAGTTCCCTTGGTTGGTTCTTGCCTGGCTGATAACTGTGGCTCAATTCTGGGGCTACTATGTAATGTGGAGTGCCACAAAATTCCCTAGCTCTACTGGTCTGGCATTGTGTGAATGCTTTCCACCACTTTCCATACATGCTGCAACTGTCTTCATTGTCTTCTATACCTCTTCTTCAGAGTTGATAGAAAGAATTGGAGCAGTCCCTGAGAACTACTCTGAGGTCTTCATGTGGTGAGAGTACAGGCTGTTCCAGAACTTGAAGCCACTCAGTCATATGGTCTTCCTTTAAACAGACTCAGACTCACTCTCGTTTCTGAAAGGTTACAGAGACTTCTGGGCCTGGTGACCTGTTCTCTAACTCCTGCTGTTGCATACTTCCCCCCCACTGTAGCAACCCCAACCTGGATGCTCACCATCCTAGGTTCTGGCACTACAGAACTCCATATACACACCACATGGGCCTATGGGGGAACCACAACTGCTGCACTGCCAAATAGAATGGGTTCTCCACAGCGTGTTGCAGAAGAGCCTATGAGGCAATGCTGCCTAGCATCCCAAGTGAAAAGTAGGGGCAAGAACCCCAAGCCCCATTTTTCCCTTACTTCTATGCTTGAGTGGAAGGTGTGAAACATGTCTCATCCTGTTGTTTTCCTAGTCCCCCTTTGCTGTCTCTCTCTCATTCCACCATCTTCTAGGAAGTAAAATGGTTAGGTTGTCTTATTTTGTGATGTTATGTCTTCTACCATTTGGCAGTAGGTCTTGGTGCTTCACTGTCTTATGTTACCAGGGTTTCTTCTGTAGCCCACAAGAGAGCTCCATCAACTGGGCCCTCTAGGGACTGTGATATGTCAAAGAGAAGAGATAAAAGTCTTTGGAAAGTCATCTCTCCAGACAGTAGCCTGAATTACATGTATTTGTATTTTCTTCTTGCATAGCCTTATTGGTTATGCCAGAATCTGGCATATATATATATATATATATATATAAAATTTGTCCTTACTGTAAGTCCCAATATCCATCACTGTATCCTACCATCCTTTAATTAATTGACCATGCAGGAACTGGGTAGAGACCATGCTCTCTTCCAGAGGCATAAAGAGAAGCATTTTACTAATTTTCATCATTTTATGCCCTTACCAAATAAACATGCTGTCATTAAAAGTCACCTCCTTTCTACATGGAAATGGGTGATATTCCAGCCAATTCCTTTACAGAAATGTGTAAGAAGCAAAGATTTGGTTTTTATATCCGGGTGAGGTTTTTGTTGCCATATTAAGAAGAAAGAGTATTCCTTGTTTCTGTAGACAAACATCTTGCTCCAAGTTCATGACTGTACATTCATACATAACTACTCCCTACTGTGTATAAGCAGCAAAGCTAGAAATTTTACCCAGCACAGCAGGGTGTAGCATCATTAAAAATTGATCCATACATATGAAATGTTCCCTTAATCTTTAAAAACAAATCTTGGATGAGACTCAACACATTGCTGCCTTTCATCACTAACTGAAGCAGTGCACAGAAGAGGAATTCATCTAGATGCTCTCCCTTACATACCTTGAAAACACAAAATGCTGGCCATATCCATTATCCTCATGTACCTTTCAAACTATTATCTACCTTAAGAGGGATTGGTTTTGCATTCTCTTTAACTTGCTTCCAGATATCCTGGCCTTTCACTTATATTTTAAAGCATATCTATCATTAGACAAGGAAACATGCTGAAGCTTCTTTGGTACATCTCCTTTCTACATAGTCAAGAAACATTTCCAGTGCACAGGAATTTACCCTTTACAAGAGCTTCTTTCCTGCCTGGCTAATGAATTTACCATTTGACAACAACAGCTGTATCCAGAATTTCTCAATCACACAAACGCAAGGGTTTGCTATGATCAAATTACTCCCAAATGCATGAATGATAAGAAGGTGTATACGCTCTCAAAGAAATTAATGTTTAGACAGTTTCAGCATTTAGAAAGCCAGGTGCACAGTAGCAATTGTTGACTTACATCCCTCCCCAATTTACAAATAAAGTTAAAATAAAACTTTTGGTTCTGTTCTAATTGATAAAAAAATTTAAGAAAGGTGATTTTTGTTGTGGAATAAACTACAATCAGTACAGTCACAGTTAATGGTTAACTACTCAAACAAGCTGCAAACATACTACATTAAGAAATATCCTACAGTGTGACAAGTAGAGTCAAAACAGAGCAACTCTAGATCAGTGAGTCTACTTGCCACTATTATTTTATAAATGGTGACTGCTTTATTTTTATGGTGAAAAAGACATATTTAGAATTAGCTAATTAAATTCAGTTTAGAATACCCCAAATTTGTTAGCAACATCCAAATCATCCTAACCAGGAGCCAGTTGAACATAGGCCTTTTTCTCATTAGGTCTGAATAGGGTGTTGACCTTGGCCACATCAATGCTGTACAGCTTCTTCACAGCCTGTCTGGGTTAGGATCAATTGGTCTTGCTATCCACAAAGAACACAAGTGTGTTGTTACCTTCTCCATCATGGCTGACCAGGTGGTCAGGGGATACTTGATGTTGGCACAATGGTCAAGCTTGTTTCTACTGGGTGTATTCTAAGGGCATTTAGGTTCCTTTGGGTCACTGAAACATGGATGGCATGTGTATCTTTCAACACTTTTTTGACCTTCAAGTCTACTTCAGTTTCAGGCCTGGGAGGAGCAGGGTCATTCTTCTTTACATTCAGCTGCATCTTCATGAAAAAAGCTGGAATTCTGCCTTTTTAATTTTAATTAGTAGCACAAGTTGTGCTTGGCTCAGCTTTTTACACTAGTGAATTGGGCACTGACAAGTTATAGGGCCAACAAATCCTTTTGTGGGAGCTAATTATGTGTCTTTGATGGTAGATAAGATGTCTTCCTCTTTCAGACAGGGAAAAGTTTTAGTAAATTACCTCCAGTGCAGAGGACTGACATGTAACATCCAATATCAAAAAATAACATAAATTTTGTGTCCATCCTCCTCGGTGATATTTGAAAATATTTGATAAACCAAGATCTATGAGTACTTGATGACCCTATTCAATTTTATTTCCAAGTATTTGTTCAACATTCCTGTACTGGTCAGGCTGAGCTTTGCATGGAGGAAGAGTGAAGGTGGGATGCTGGTAGCAGAATTCAACTCCTGCCTAATCCTACACATTCCAAGAGCAAAACTTTAAGAATTAGATAAACTGAACCAAGCATGGGCACTTTAATGAACATTTGCTGTTACTCCAGAATGCTCATAGAGGCCTAAGGCCTCTAAATGTCTAAGTAGCTAAGTAGTACCCACCTATAGCTAAGTAGAAGCTAAGTAGTCACCACCTATATTCCCCCAGTACTCTCCCTCCCTGAGGTGAGTTTTGATTGGTGTAGCTAATCTTCTCATGTCTCCAAATGTTTTGGTGCTCTTTATAGATTGGTACCTCTGCTTGTCACCCAGCTGAACTTAAAATCTGGCTTTGAAAATATCTGAACCCAGAAAAGTTTTCTTTTCTATCTGCATAGCCATGTATTGATGGTGTTATTGAGGAATGTAGTGAACCTCCTTATAGAAGGCTATGAGCCCTTATAATGCATATTCCATGGGAGTATGAAAAGCTTCATGAATTGGATGTGAGGCTTGTCCAGTTAGGAAATTAGGAACCAGAGAGAAGAAATGAAAATAGCAGGTCTTATTCCTCTTTCCCTCTCTCCCTTTCTCAGTCCCTCTCCTTTTCTCCCTTCTTCCTTCCCTTTCTTTCTTCTTTCTTTTGTAATATAAGTAAATGTCTTTGTAACTTCATCACCATTCATGAAACTGAGCAAAATGTTAATGACTTATAATAATCACTTATGTTGGCAAATGAGATTCTTGGGCTGCATTTTCCTTCCTAAGAAATAAAACTCCAGTCATGCAGGATGAGGGCTAATACAGCTTACCTTGACAATGAGAATGCAACCATCTAGAGCAGTTTTCCTTCTAATGTGCTATTTTCCAGCACAGCTCTAATTGGTTCAAGCACATAACCTGGCAAAATACTAGAAGAATTAACTAAGTTCTCACATGTCTAAGACACTAATCTAAGGAATTTCCATGCATGCTCACACTACTATTTATTCTTATAGTTGAAGAAAGTGAGGCTCAAAATTTGTTTTTCAGTTTTATTGAGATATATATAATTGATTAAGTTATATATATATATATAACACACTGATTAAGTTAAATGAGTGGCCTTAAGTACAAATAGCATTATGACCATAATAAATTTAGCGAATGTATAATATCTCCTATAGCTATAAAAATGTTCTAATCTTTGGATCAAAGCTGTTATGATTCAATGTTAACTCCAGTCACCATGAGGTACACAGCATCTCCAGTACTTATCTTGCAGTTGGACCCTCCTCTAATTAACCCACTCCTCAACCCCTGCCTCTGGTGATCACAAATATGGCCTCTTTTTCTGTGAGGTGCATGTTTTTAGATTCCATATGTGAGATCAAACACTTTGTATCTTCTCTCTAACTTATTCACTTTGTGTAGTATCTTCAAGTTCCATTCACGTTGTTACAAATAGCAGAATCTCCTTTTTCTTTAAATGCTTCAGTATTTTTCCACACACACTTCTTTACATTGACATTTTCGCTATTCATTCATCTGCTGATATATACTTAGGTTATTTCCATGTTTGGGAGTTAAAAATAATGATTCAGTGTACATGGGAGGAGCAGATATCTCTTCAAAGCTGTGATTTCATTTCCATTGGATATAAACCCAATGGCAGAATTACTGGATCATGTAATAGTTCTATTTTTAGTTTCTTGAGGAAATTCTACACTATTTTTTCTATAAGCTGTGCTTACATCTCCACCAATAGTGCATGCAGTCTTCCTTTTCATTTTCACCAACTTGTTATTTCCTCTTTCAGAAAACAGCTATTATAAATGCCATCCCTGAACTGAAGTACAGGTATCTGGGGGTTGATATGTTCCTTAGCAGTTAGATTTATATTTTAAAACATTTAGTATTTAAGGAGATAGCTTTTCATTCATAAAGTACTTATACAATAGGGTATCAAAAACACATATAGATCTCTGCAAAGAAACAAAGGCATTAAAAAAAAAATCCCACAAAATTGACACTCAGGCCTGAGGGGAGGTCGCTACTCTTCATTATGATAAACTTCTTTCTTAAATTAAGACATAGTTGATTTGTTCATTAAATATTAACGTCATGATTTCAGGAACACACATTTGGAAAACACCAGTGTCTCTTTTTAAGTTTTCAGCATTTCTCAGACCTTAGACTATTAATATCCCCAGTCATCCAAGGTAGGTCTATTCTGGGTATCTTCAAGCCTTTCCTTCTGGCTGGGCCAACAGGATAGATCCAAGCTTGTTGGAAGTTGGGATTTAAAAAGCACAGAAACAGAATAAAAGGATAATCTTAATCTGACATGGAATCAAATTTCATGTTACATTTCTACTTGCATGCCCTTTATTCTCTCCAAGCTTCCTGATAGCTCAACCTCCAGGCAATTCTGGCCCATAATCAGTACTCAGTAAGTTCATTCATCCAACAAATGATTCAATCTTATAGTTTTAGGTAGCTAGGACTTCACTGCTTTGGAAATAAAATTTAAAGCTCATATGGTGAATGTCTTCAGTTCATTCTTGTTCTTTCAGAAAAGAAAACTATTAAGTAGTAACAAGCCTGGCTGGTTGAGGGTAGTTAGGGTGTCAGGAAGTTGCTCTGATTAGGCAAGGTGACTAAAGGCAGCTTTTGCCTATACTATCAGAGTTCTGGTTTACATGGTTTTTCTCGATGAAGTCCTTTCCTATAGGGAAAAGGCCATTCTGACCAGTTTGGGTGATAACTATTCAGACAACTAATATTTATGACTTTATCTTAGGTCCCAAGTCTAGTCCTGCATGTTGTAGGAATTACAAAAATGGACTTAGCTCTGTTAAGATGTACCAATTGATTGATTAAAAAAAGGTAAGGTATGTACAAAATGTTTCTAATAAGAGTCATGGGAAGTACAGAGGGAAATGGTGGGGATTTCTTGGGGGCATTGAAACTGAGTGTAGAGACAAGGAGGACTTGGGCAGGGAGAGATGGAGAAGAATGTTGAGGATGCAGACATTAAAAACAGGTCAAAGTGAGGTGCATCCTAGAAACACCCTAGTAGTCACTGGGAATAATACAGTCAGCCAGGTCAGTAGGAAGCACAAATTAAAGGTCTATGGTCACCTGAGTGGAGGAAGTAATCAGCACTATGTGCTTACTGTTTCCAGTCAAATTTAATTAAGGTATGGGTGTGAGTTCTCTACTCCAAGGGGAGAAGAAACCTTTGGTTTCCTGGGACTCAGTGTCACCATCTCTACAATAAACTGGATTGGGAAGATCTAGTAATAAGATAATTTTTCTCCCACAAATTTCTCCAAAAATGAATTATTATAGTAAAACAGGAGATATGTCAGTTTTTGTACTGGAGGGGTACCACACCAGATTCAGAAAAATAGATCTTCAAAGCATTACATAAGATTTTTTGGTTTTTAGCTGATAAGAATATTGCCTCGTGGCAAGAAATATATTTGATGAATCTGGGAAAATGGACATTTTCCTTTTCTTTTAAAATTTTACATAAATGTTATTTTTACAATCATTTTCTCCTTTGGACCTGTACAATCTACTAGAAGCAGAAATTTCAACATATTTCTATTTGCTACATAAGGTTTGCATGTTGATTTGTTTCTATCCTAAAATTCCCTAAACTTAAGCAGGGACTGATTGGTTTGAAATCTTTTGAATGTTCTTTCTTTGTGGAATCAGAATATATTCTTAAGACCCCACCGACTGGACTCTTGAAAGAAGAAATCCTACAAAGAATGTCTACAAAGTCGTCTACAAAGTGTTTTTCAAAACACTGAAGGTATGAAACAGAAAACAAAAAACCAAAACAGATGTAGACTGCTGGTCTGGCTACTGTCCTAGTTCTCCGCTACTGCTGTAAAATATTACCATAATTTAACATCTAACTTTGCTATCTCACTGTTTATATATCAGAAGTTCAGACAGGGTAGGAGTTCAGTCAGCTCTCACACTTTTAAAATCAAGCAGCTGGTGGGCTGGACTATTTGTAGGCTTGCCTGCATTAGAATTATCTCAAGGGACTTAAAAAGTCAGTTTTCTGGATCCCACTCCAGACCTACTTGGTCTAGGAATCTACATGGTAAGTAGCATGCCAGGTGATTGCTAGGCACACTAAATGTTAGAAAAATGAACAGGAAAAGAGTACAATCCAAAGCTACATTTAGCCCACTTTGGGTTGTGTCCAAAGCACATACATACATTAGAATATAAGGTTTAAATAATGAAGTCACAGTCTGAGATCCATTTACATGAACAAATATTTATGGATGACCTGGACTCTGCAAACCTTTTTGGGAGATATAAAGATGAGATGAATGACACATTCTTCCACTCTATGAATCCAAATGTCATCTAATTTTCAACTAAATATGCAATTTAACTCTCTCCCAATCCTCTACTTTTATTTTTATATCTTCTCATATACGATTGTCTTCAGAAGTCATTTAATATAAAGTTCAAAAAATCCAACTGGTAATTTTATTTTTGCTCCCCACTCTAAGATCAAGAACCAGGTTAGTAGTTGGGTGAGTTAGTACCTGGAAATAATTCTGATTTCCTTGCTATCACACGGAAATCACATTAGGCATGTGGCTTTAACTAACAAAATCAAAATTAATTCAATCACAATGTCTATGCTTATTCACAGAATGCAATATGCCACACTAACATTGACTTATTGGTGTGAAGATGTTCATTAACTGTTTCAAGGAGTTATACAATCTTGAGGTTCCAACTCCAACAAGATAAGTCCAAATCTGGAATCCTTTCTATATATTAAGATGATTTTAAAATTTGAGAACATGCAGCCCCCTTAAAGTGTGTTGACTTTAGAAACTCCTTTAGAGATTGAGGCCAGAACCTGTTTAAAAGTGTACAGGGTACCAACACATTGCCTTTGCTATCTAGATAAATAGTAGATTCTCCTAAATGTGACTTTTAATGAATTTCAATCAGCTAAGAATGCAATGTATAGTTTGCTCTTAAATGGAACATTGTGGAAGGAATACAAGCCATTCTCCAGGTACTTTTTCTCTAAACTTGAGTTTATGAAGTTCCCATTAAAGTGTGACCACTGAGGTATTAAATTTAGATTTATTCTTTCTTATTTTTGACTGCCTAAAATGAATTGTATTGCATTAAATACTACTCAATGCAATGTGGACACGACATACATCATAGGAATCAGGGTGGGCTCCCCTCTCATTTTGTTCTCTGAGGGAAATCCTTTGCCAAGTTTTCTGTATAACTTCTTCCTTTTACTAAGTCAGTCAACAGAAGTGGAGTTCTCTGACTGACAGTTACACATCTGCCATTTCCACACATACCACACCTACAGGAAGACTTTGGAGAGCATAGATCTTATGTTTCTGTAAACTGAGACACAAATTCATTTGTCCTATTCAAAAGACTCCTGAGAGGAATGATGTTCCTGCCAAAGAGAGTATTCAAAAAAATATATATATATGTGAATGCTGAAATAAATAACAGATAGTAGAAATAAACTGATAGGGCACCCAGGTAATAGAGCTAGCCAGACATGGTATCTATAATAACTATACTTGTATGTTTAAGAAAATAAGATTGAGAATATTATAAAGACCTGAAAATTCTACAAAAAAAACCCAAATGGAAATTCTAGAATTGAAGAATCTGATAAATAAACCAGGAACTTAACAAATGGAGGCTTTATAGTAGATAAGTACTTCCAGCAAAACTACCCATTACAGAAGTTAATGGGTGATCTACATCAAACTCTTAATCTCACACAAACCTGACCTCTAAAGGGCACTCATTCCCCCTGGATGCTCCGCTGGCAGGGGTTCCTGTCATATGAAAGGACCTTAGGCTGTCTTTTTATTCTGCTCTTTACCTCTAAGTCTTCAGCCATCACCGCTCATTTTAGTTTGACATATTTGAAGACTATCAATGCTTCTAATACAGTGACATTAGAGGAATCATCTTTAGACACTGAGTCACTGGATTATGTTTTCCTTTCCACAACCTCAGGGTCAGCAAATATTATTGGCAACGATTGTCTTTCAGATGAATATAAGTGGCTCAAAATGTAGAAGTGAGAAAGGGTTAACATGAATGATGGGAAAAACAAAACCCGAGGTGAAGACCTGAAACAAGCAACTTGTGGAAGCTGCTTCCCCTCCTGAGGCAGTTTCTTCTGCCTGTGGTTTCCTCATCACTCCCCTCAATGTGGTCAGTCCTACCTTCAAAATAGTAGCCTAGAGTACGATACTCCTGTTGTTACTGAAAGATGTGATTGTTCCCTGTGAAAGTAAGGAAGTCAGTGGAACATGTCACCTTCGTCCTGACTGGTAGTGATGAAACAGGGTGCTGGGCTATTCTACTTCTCTAGTAGTAATATGTCTTTCATTTCTTATGTTTAGCACAGAGCTTAACTATACAAAGAAATTTTATCAATGGGGATAAATTATGGACATCACAATACACAGTAGAAGTTAGTCACTTTGTAGTTATTTTGACACAAGAGTTAGAAACTACAGCAGAAAGAAGCAGTGAAACTTGATAGATCTTTACTCTATGAAGTGTACTATACCTGAAGAAGAAAACTGCTGAATGAAATGACACATGAGGTCCCTGAAGAATGAGTTTTGCTCCTTGTAAATGGTAGAGAGCTAGTATTCCTAAAAGTCAGCCTTAAAATATCAGCAATGTTAAGGCTTAACTGCTATATCCTTGGCTCTAGAAGCTGGATTACTTGTGAGATGGCTTTTGTCATTCTTATACAAAAGGTGTGAACTTAGTGATGTACGGTATTTGACCTCTATTTATGATACTCCAGCCTCATGGGTGTGATTTTGACATATATTAAAGGTAACAGAAGAAAATCGTTCTATACACACACTTGGGTAGAGAACAGCCTGGGTTGAAATACTGGAAGAACTACCTATGAGATACATGAAAAAGTAAGTAACCATGACAAATCATAACTTTAACATATGCCAAGGGTGAGGTGTACTTCCTTGGGTGTGAAGTACAAGTGCATTAGTGTGGAAACCACTACCATTCTGCCACATAAGGAGTTTGGAGAAAAGCAATGTCAGTTCAAAGAAACCAATTTACTATTTTAAACTTCATTTAAAAAATAATCTCACTAATGCTAGGAATTTTGCTGCTGTGTAGTTACTGCCTCACATTTTCAGTTTCAATTTCCCTTGTTTCACTATTTTAGATCTAGTAATGACAGGAAGTTGGGTAATTCTACATCAACAGCTTTAGCTTCAAAGAGGAAAAGAAGAAAATCTTTTAAAAGAAACTCTGACACCCTGCCCACCAGCTGGCCGCTACTGGTGCTGACCAGGGACCAGTGTCCTCAGGGTTCTCTTCCCAGTGGGGGCAGGGAACTGGGGCAGTATGGACCCCTGGGCCTCGCCTTCACACCAGGAGGAGCCAGGGTTCAGGATGCCCCTTCTGTTTTACTTTCACTCCAGTTAGTCCTCAAGAGGAATAAGAAAAGCACAGATAGTATAAACACTGACACAGAATGGGTGAGGGACCAGATAAAGATCTGCTCATACATCTGTGCAGGATGCAAGAGAAGGAACATGGAGAGAGTCATTGCATGAAGGACTGGAAAAATACTATGGTAACGACCTATCAGAGAATCACACCTTTGGCCTCACCGGGAGTGGATGAGCCAGATCCCATCTAAGAAAGGAGGGTGTCCCTCCCTGTTTCACAGGAGAGGAAGGCCAGAGCAGTGGCACTGGCCCCACAGAAAAGCTGTAAACTGAGGGAGAGGAGATGATTTGCAATGGCCATCAGCAGATGCCTGTCCTCATCGAGAAACTTCTTTGCTGACAATGGCTGGGGCAAGGCCCCCTGTGTCAGAGGCTAGAACTATAAGGCGAAGAAGCAGCAAAATGGCAGAGAAATCGGATTGGATAAGACAGCCAACAACCAGAAGGCATTGACAGACTTCAGATGAGCACGGGCTGTCTGCCCAACTCAAAGACCGAAAACCCTTCAGCACAGTTTATCATGTCCCAGGAACACGGTCCCTCACCCAGCAAAAGGTCACTGCCACAGAAAAGGAAGAAACCAACAGACTTAACATAGATCAACAAACAGCAAGGAGAAAGGAGCCTGAGTGAACAGAGTGGGTATCAGGGGGAGGAGGAAGCATTCCCAGAGCTACCAACAACTATATACTGATGATGTAAGAAGCCTAAGAAATCCTGACAAGTTTCAAACAACATGATGCAGTCACCTAGAAATATATCAGTGACCAAATTCAGAAAATATTTAACCTTCTAATTTAGGTTAGTAAGAGAAATTAGATAACTAAATAGAATAAAAAGCACTACATTAAATTTCTATTTACATTCTTATGAAGTTAATTTACTAGGTCAAATTGAAGTCACTTTTGATCTCAAATTTAAAATTCACTATCACCCAGAAGTTTCTATCTTTTCTACCCTCTAAGTCAATAAGAAGCACTGGACCTTGACCTGTTTTGGAACTTCAGTTCAGGATAAATTTCACTACTCTGTTCAGCTTCACGTGTTCTGAGTCATTCCTTTTCTGAACACCAGTTTTCATTTGGTAAATTCATTTGAGGATTTGTCCAAGTGACCCAAGAGGGTAGACAAACAAGAAGAGATGAACAAAGGGTCTAAGCACACAGATTATGAGACTTTCATATGGGAAAAAAAAACCCACAAATATGATACCACCTAAGGACCTCGGAAGTAGCTAGTCATATGTATAATTTGGGATCACTAAGAAAATACAGGATACGCATGCATTGTGCCCTGGAGTTGCAGCCTGAGGTCTGAGTGAAAAGGCAATATATTTTAGAGGAGGTTGCACCTCCAAGGTCATTTTTTTTTTTTTTTAAGACTAGGTCTCACTAGGCCTGTGGAACCGCAGGCTCTTGTTGCCCGAGGTACCACGGACTCAAGCCATCCCCAGCCTCAGCTTCCCAGGTAGCTGGGATGACAGGTGCACGCCACCACGCCCAGCTATTTTTTTGGAACTAGGTCTCGCTATGGGCCCAGGTGGGACTCGAACCGCGATCCCTAGCCCCGGCCGCTTCATAGGCTGAAGCTTACAAGCACGAGCCACCATGCCCGGCCCCAAGGTCATTTTTGCCTGAGACTAGCAGTTCCACTGGGCACTGCCATCTCCTTCTGTGGTTTCCTTCCAGCATCTTGTTTGGTTCTGGAGAAGGTCCTGTCTTTGCCCTTCCGCCCAGTTGAGACCAGATGTTTCTGAATGTTATAGGAACAACAGAAGAGAATAAGAAGCATCGGGTCAACATATTCAGGATGGCTATTTCTGGTAACAATATTGCAAAGGGCTCATGGTATAATGTCAAAATTTGTAGTAAAATCAACTCTATTGTCTGAACTTTAAGTGTATTTGACTATTTAATTAGGTAATCCACAATACTAGATATTAAGCATTGGATATCTAAAATCAATGAAATAATGTGGTACTGGAGAAGGAACGGGCAAATGAACAGGTCAGAACAGCTGAGACAAACTCATAAACTAAAATTTAATATATCAAAAAGGTGACTTAATACATTAAAAAAAAATGTATTGGGACACCTTTAACGGCACTTTCCTACTTGACACCAAACAAGAAAATAAAAGTCAAATATTTAAAATATTGATTAAAAATAAATACTAAAAATATATATTTTTAAAAATCAAATTACAAAATAGAGGAAACTATAAGAACACATATATTCTTGCTTTAAGCAAGACACAATTGTCAGAAACCCTAGGAATATGTTAATATAAACTTGCCTATGTGAAAAATAAAATGTAAAAAAAATCATTATTTGATATGATATGTATAGAAAATGGACCACATTTCAGAGTTGATAAACTTTGAATACAAGAAATCAAAGGAATAGGCAAGGATAAAATTAGCTGAAAATGATGTGTAAATTGCCAATGTATAAGAAATTACCCAGTCATACATAGTAATTGAAAATACAAATCAACTTAATTTTCAGATATTAACACAGTGGCACGACTTATTGAAAAAATTAGGAAACCTGATAATTACAAATTTCAGTTAAGGGGATAGGAAAAAACACTCACAAATTTTGAGCAGTTCTATTAATATGGCATACATTTTTAGAAAGTATTTTGGTGAAGTCTACGAATAGTTAAATGTATGTCAAGTCTGATTCAGTAGTTCCATTGTGATTACACTCACAAACATGTCGAGGATGTTCAATTCAACAAGACTTGTAACAAAAAAATCCTATAATCAAACTCAGTAAGAGGAATGGTCAAATTGTGGCATATCCATACAGAGAGCTACTTAGTCATTAAAAATAATTATCTACAAGTTATTGACTTTAAAAAAGGAGCACAATTATGTAAACAATTGGGAAATTTAAAAATATGAACCTCCCTCCCCCAACTCCAAGGATAGACAAGAAACTTAGGTGTTTGGAGAAGGGGCAGCTAGGCAGGGGCAGTGGAGAAGGAAACCACTGCTTTTAATTTTATGTATTGTTTTACCATGTGCGTAATAACTTTATGTTAAAACCATAAAAAATAGGAAAAAAGCTGACTCCCAAATAATGTAATAACCTCCTCAAAACTTTAGACTCCAACGCAGCAACTTCAGGAATATTTTAGTTAGGGAGAAGTGCACCTAAAAGTCTGTCAATGAAAGGACATGGTTCTGGGTCTAAAAACAAATGGCACACCGGTTGTACTTGAGGGAAAACTGGGAACCCTTCTGTGCTAAAATAACACTTAGCCTAGCTATGGCAGTATTGTGAGTGGATCTTCTCTCATGATTGTAACTGCCCCTCATTCGTCAATATCAAGGTGAAATGCCAGCATTTTTTGGAAAGCTCCCAGATTCCTAAACACTCTCTCATGCAGTCCTCCCATAGCTGCTTTACACAACACCATCATGATGCATGTTACATTGGACTAGCCTATTTGGTCTGGTATGTCAACATCCAACCAAAATATCAGGTCCCCACAAACAGTGTTACCCAGTCTGAATCATCTTTCTTCCTCGAGAATTGACAGGTCATATATGTTCAGCAAATTTTGATGAATTAATGACTCAATCAGTGAATTAGCGGCTGGAGGAAATAAAAGTTGTGTAACTCTTTACGTTTTAGAAACCTCATCTAATAGCATAGAAAAACATTTTTGAAAAAAAAAATGATTATCTCTGTAGTCTCCTTGCCAGTGTCCACTACTATCTTGGAAGCCACCTTAAACTTTTATTTTGGCATCATAGTCTGCTCATTGCTATCGTAACCAGGGATAGCAACCTGAGCAAGTGGCAGTGCTCTGGAATATCTTATGGTTGTTGTAAAGGAACTGAGTTTTTCTGCCTACCTCTAAGAAAAGAGAACCTTTTGCTCATACATAAGATCATATTTTCCTTTTCTGGCCTGTATTTTCCTTCTAAGACAAATGTCTGATGGTTTAATATGTGTAAGTTCAAATCAACATCTTCTTGAGTAGAAACCTGTTTGGGAGTTCATCTGCAACCATGAGTGTTTTTTTTAGAGGTGTCCGAAGTAAGGGAACAGGAAGATATGGTGGGTGTACTATAAATGAAAACTTCTTAGGGAGCTGCTATGCATTAAAAAAAGCAAAACAAAACAAAACAAAAAAATAGAGCCGGCATGGTAGCGCATGTCTATAATCCCAGCCTTGGGAGGCTGAGGTTAGGAATTGCTTGAGTCCAGGGGTTCGAGACTACCCCAAGCAACATAGCAAGACCTATTCTCAAAACATAGCCGGGTGTGGTGGTGCATGCCTGTAATCCCAGCTACCTGGGAGGCTGAGGCTGGCGATCACTTGGGTCCATGGTATCAGGACTACATCAGGCAACACAGCTAGACCTAGTCTCAAAAAACAAAAACTTCTCACTATGTCAAGGAAAACAGGAAACATTGATATCGGTATCCATATTCTCAATAGGAGAAAAAACCAAAATATCATTTAACTATTAAACAATATGTTTTATGTGGATAAAGAGGAAGCCCAGAATAAGTGGCCCTAATTCAGTAATAGTTCTGAAAAGGAAGTGAGATTTCCTCTGTGGTTGAGAGGATACATACAAAGGAGTGAGCAGGGCAAAATGGGACCCCTACACAGAATAGAATAATGCAGAAAGCAGTCTGTAAAATCATTGCACTGAGGGCTGGAGCCAGATCCTACAATCTAATTCACCCATGGCCACTTTCTAGCTCTGTGACAATAAACACTGTACATTTCCTGGTAATAGGGCTGTAAAACAAAACTGGTGACTTGAATCGCTGGAAATCCTACAAATGTATTCTCTACTAGTTCTGAAAGCCAGACATTGGAAAGCAAGATATCAACAAGAGCCATACTTCCTCTGTAGGGAGAATCTCCCCATGCCTCTTTCAGTTTCTGGTGGCTCTTGGCATTCGTGGATTTATGGTAGCGTAACACCCAAACTGCTCCCATTTCCATGTGGGATATCTATCAAGCTTGCTTCTTTTTTCTTATAAATATACCAGTTAGCGTATTTAGGGCCTACCCTCAATCCATGTTGACTTCATCTTGAGACCTTTAACTAATGACATCAGCAAAGACCCTCTTGGCATGTCTCATTTTACTGCACTTTGCTTCATGTGCTTCAGATAGTTTTCAACAAGTTGAAGGTTAGCAGCAATCTTGGGTGGAGCAAGTAATCAGCACCATGTGCTTGGTGTCTTGTCTCGCACTTAATTATGTACAATTTTTTTTTAATATGACGCTACTGCACACTTAACAGACTATCAAAACTGAAATTTACATGAATTGGAAAACTAAAAAATTTGTGACTTGCTTTATTGCAATATTCACTTTTCTAAGGGTCTGAACTAGAAAACACAGTATCTATCTCAGAGGGCTGCCAGCATTTTCAAGTAAGATCATATTTGGAAGTACTGGGTGGGGGCAGGGGTGGGTAGTAGGGGGTGGCTGACTATTCAACCTACCACAAACATGAAGTCTATCTTCTAAAATTTTCACTTCTTGCTTTGTAAAATGAGTACACTGCAGCACTTTTGTAATTAGAGGAAGTATAAACCTAAAAATAGTACCTGGTAACTGTTATTGTACCTAGAATGCATTTGTAAAATATGAGATCATGCAGAGATGAAAAACGAGTTTTATCAAGGCATAAAATAGGTTTCATGAAAAGAGAAGTACTGTGACTTAAGAGAAAAGTAAGACATAAGGTGTAGCAGATGTGATTTTAAGAACATAAATAATTCCCAGCTCCAAGAATGGGAGAATTAGAGTAATTTTTGAGTGTACTTTGGTCCCGGAATAGATGGAAAGATGCTGAGATGTGTTGACATTAAGTTACTGATCATTTTATGATCCAACTTCTTTACCATTCTTCACAGTGAATATCTGCTTCATGTACTTTTATTATAAACTAGTTCATAAATCTTCACATCTCTATTGAAGAAACTCCTTTAATAACTACAAAAAAAAAAAAAGCCCAAAAAACAAAGAACTGTTTTGAGATCCTTCCTGTTCGCTGAGCTCCTAACCTGTGACACTGAATGGAATCCAAAATGAGACAAAACAAAGCTGAACACTTCCTGCTGGCTGTCAGAACTCTAGTGATCGAGTCAGTAGCTTTCTTTTAATTTTCTGAACATGAACATGATTTTAAAAGTTAAATGAATACAGTGAATAACATATCTCCTTCCCATTTTAGTCCCACACCCCAGAAGTAATTACTGCTAACAATTTATGACTGCAAATGGAAAGAATTTATAAGATTATAAATCATATTATTTACATTCATTGACATGAGAGATGATTGGTCTTAATTCTGTCATCATTTGATCACATTTTCTATTCTAAATTCCTCCATTATCTTTTTGCTATGTGGTTCTTGTTATTTCTAATTGCTTTCCCATTTTAAGACTAATATTTTATTGTGGTGATTAGCTTTATAGCTGCACATTGGCATGTTATATTCTGCATCCTGATGTATCGTGTACAGAGTATCTATTAGCTTCCCATTCTTGAAATTAACCATGGCATTGGCATTACCTCCTCTTTCCTTCCATCTTCTAATTGTTAAGTCATCTTTTCTACATTGTCAAGATTTGCAATATTTAAATATGCTTTTATAACCATACTTTTTATCTTTACATATTTGAAAACTTTTCACTATTCACCTCCAGTCAGTCCATTCACCTCTTTTTGAGAGAGGTGTTAACTACCCACATTTTCCAAGAAGGGTTTATCACTATGTTTCCTGATTCCTCTTACCTTTGTATTTGAAAGCCAGTTTGGCTTTCTCTGAGAACCTAGTAGACTTTGCTCCAGTTTGCTTTGGCACCGAAGACTGCTAAGAAGGCTAACTGAACCTGCTCTCACTTAGCTCCTGCTCCCGCAGGAGCTAAGTTATTGTTTAGATACCATCTCCCCTCTTTAGACAATTTGCAGATTCTGGTCAGGCTCAGTAACAACAGTACTTTCAAAAAGTTGCTGCTAAAATTTGCATCTATTATATGATCTTTTATATTATTTCTAGCTCTATTTAGCATACAATTCTGTTCATACATATGCATAGGTAGATACCAAGAATTATCTTGGGAGACTGGTGAGATTTAGAGTGTTTAATAAGTCACAGGTTTTCTTGGATATGTGTAATTAAGAATGTAAAAGACATTGAGTGATGTGAATGAAAATTTTTATGCTGTTATGGGTGGATATAAAAATGAGATGTTTTAGAGATGACCCTTTCCAAGAAGATTCTATTGGCTCACATGCTTTTCTATTTTCTGTAAGCATTTGGTTCTTCCAGTTTTTTTTTTTTTAACTAAAACGCCTTAGATTAACATTTATTTCTGAGCTCTGAATGCGAGATTCTTCATTAACTGTCACCTCTAGCTCAAACACTCAATAAATGTGGTTACTATAATTAAAAAAAATAACCTGTCTTGTAGTGTGCTGTCAAAGATACTCAATTACCAACACATTTTGAATCAGAAAGGTTCATTACGTACCAAACCACTTTCTCATCCCTACAGATTTCTCAAACTGATGGTTTGTGCTCAATTATCACTAATCACATTTACAAAAAATGATCTTTTATGCTCTGGGGTAATATAGAGAACTTTATTTTAACATTTAGCCATTACTAGATACTTCAAGGATAAACAAATATGGCTTAAAAACAAGCAAGCAAAATACTTCTCCAGAGGTGGTTAGTACCTATATAACACTAGTCACATTTTAAGACAAGTTGCCACCAAAACTTTAAGGCTGGGAGTTTTCTAGTAGTTTGACTATTAATATCTCCCCTTCTCTATATGATAAAATGGGATAATGCAGAGTATGCTAACAAAACACTGCTTGGCAGAGAATACACAATTCTACTGCACATAACTCCCTTTTGCCTAATGGAAGATGGGTTCCTTGAGAGGAACAAATATCACTTACCTTACTATCTAGGCTCAATATTTTACTTGTAATAGACACTCAAAAAGTTTGTGTAAGGAGTAGCAATAAACAAAAAGGGAGTAATATTCAAAAGTCATGCTGTGGAAGGCTATGAAACTGGAGAAACAGACACTTTATTCAAAAGGTAGTAATGAGCATTTGAAAGGCACAAGAGAAATGCTTTATAGTACTGGAATAGTACTGGAATAGTCTTTTATCTATAAAAGATTTAGGCTTCATTTTCCAAATTAAATATTAGAATAAATGGATATTTTCACTGCTCATTCTTTGAAAGTTTTTTTTCTACTTCTTTGTCAGTTCTAATAATCCTTAAAAAACGTAACTTGCTTCATGATGTTAAGGGTCCAGTCACTGTAGTTTCTAGACCACTACTGATTTCAAGTTAATCAAAGATAGGAATTCACTAATTTAAAAGAATGGATCAACAGCAATTAAATCAATACACATCTCTCCAGAGAAACAACTTATAGGCTACGTGGGGAAATTATGAAGAACTGACTCATGCAATCATGGATGCTGAGAAATACTACAACCGTCTATCTTCAAACTGGGTATGTAGGAAAGCCTGTGGTGTAATTCACCCTGAGTCTGCAGGTTTAAGAATCAGGAGAGCTGATGATGTAAACTCCAGTCTGAGGGCAGAAGAGATGAGTTGTCCTAGTTCAACTGATACGGCAGGAAAAAGGACTAACTTCTTCCTCAGACTTTTTGTTCTATTCAAGTCCTTAACAGAATGTATGATGACCAATCACAGAGGAGGGTAACCTACTTTTACTGAGTACACTTATTTGAATACACACCTCATCAAGAAGAGCCTCACACACATTCAGAAGTAATCTAGGCATCTCTTGAACCAGTTAACACATAAAATTAACTATCAAGCTGACTGTTAGACTTAAGCAATTAAGTGTTGAATTTGTCTTAAATACTTGAAATCATCAATCTTAATATTAATACCCTCCCTGATAAACTATCTCAATTCATGTGGAATGTTTTAATACCGCATGTCTATACAGCTAAGAGAGGGGGCTGAGGGCTGATTAGGCAATTGCTTCTTTCTCCCTGCAATGTGAAGACTTCAATTATTTCCCACACTAGCAGGACTTTTAGTTCTGGATACTAAAGATTGCTGGCAGTGACAAGAGATGCCATCTTCCTGTTCCTGTAACAAGTACCTTTTTGCTATATAACATCTTTAAATACTGAAGGAATTTCTATTCTTGACAACTTATGTTATTAGATTTGATGCAAAGTATTTTGGGAATAGAGCTTTACCCTTTATAAAGAACCTAAGTTCAGCAACTATCTCCAGTATTTTCCAAGACTATACCTTTGGAAAACTTCAAAAAGATACTAATTCTGTATGTATTTATGTAACTCAAATCTCGGTCTAATGGTATCATTAATGGTACAACTAAATACAGCTAACTGAAAAAACATGATGCTATGTTAGAAAAATCACACAACTCTGCTACTAAAGCAAATTGAAATAGTTACCACTTCAGCATTTCTACAAAGATTGCTAAATACCAATGACTTTGTATAGCATATATGCACACATGCACAAGTAAGTAACACTAGATAGCAGGTTGCTGAAAATCAAGACAGACAGACCAGAACCAAGAGTCTTATAAACATTTCTATTTGTTGGACTAGGAGGAGGTAGGTCAATTTTTATTTGTATACTGAAAGTCTTAGACAAATCTGAGTGCTCCATGAAATGCGCCTTAAAAAGATTTTTGGTTTACAGAGTACCTTTTACTTCACACATAGACAAAAGATGATTAAGCAAAGAGAGAAAAATTATTTATAAAGTAGAAGCAATGAATTCATAGATTATATTTTTGAAGTATAACTCTCTGCCATGTATGTCTCTGTGCAAATGTCTTCCTTGACTCCCCATTCAGATTACTGAATGTCTTAACACTCATTTATTTTCCTAACATCATTGTGGACTATCTTATATCTTGTCTGTGCTTCTATTAACTTTTCACTGCACAGTGTAGAATTAAAGTTCTACGAGAAAAGGAATTCTTAGCATCTGTACTGGTATTTGTAGTAGATGCTGGGCAAAATTATTTGTTTAATAAATTAATTTCTCAGTGTATTTTGAAACAGATTAAAATACACCAGGAAAAACAGCCTCTTTTCTACAACTCCCCCCCCCCTCCCGCCCTGACACACACACACACTGATACTCGCCCCACTCTTTGGCCTATGGTTTTTAAAGTACATTATTCAAAACCAGATATAGAATATTTTGCTGCTGTAAAGTAAATAATATTATGTCAGTAGAATTTACTTAAGCCCACCAAATTAAATAGCCATGGGAAAAGAATTTAACATTTTGGGAAAAATCACCCAAAACTGTACATAAAAACAATGTCTCACAACTTTTACGTAATTTAAAAATAATCAGATAAAACAGCTTTAAACATGGTAATTTATTTTATGCAGTTGCTTAAATTCATTATTTAAAATGTTCAAAAGGCACTTTAAAAAACATTTAAAAATACATTTTCTCTGACTTATTTTCTGATCACTTAAAATAAGCAAGTCACCAGACATTTTTAAACCATTCATGATACTATTACCTTATATAATTTCAAATTTCCAGACACAAACATTCACTGTGCAATCTAACACACTGCTTAGCAGTAAGATTAGTTTCCCTCTAATAATGTACTTTGTATGGATTATTAACTTACAGGGTCCTGCATGGTTTTTTTAAACTTAATAACTGAACACAGAAGAGGTAAAGGAGTTGAAATCGAGCACTATTCAACTCTAAAATTAATTTTGGAGCTGATTTCTCTAAAGAGAACTTGCAAATTTTCTTATTCTAATCTGTATTAATATTTTTTTCATCTACAATATATAAACATATCATATTTTTAAATCAACAGAGGTAATATTTAGCATAAAGTAAACCACAGGTTGTCTCCCAGATTTCTTAAGTATGCTTCAGATGGGCTTACTATAAAGTAGAAAAATGTAGCAAATGAGTTTTTTGTTTTTGAGAGTGGGTGAGATATGAAATCCAAATGATTTTACTTCATTAAGAAACTATACATCTAAAATTAGTTCAAAATTGTAGATTTTTAAGTAGAGCAAATAACCTGAGAGCCAGCAGGCATTATTCTTAGAATTTTACTTCCAATCTCACAGGGAAACCTGAAGGTAATAGGTATAAAATTATTGGCAAGTGATACAAATTCTGATTACTAATAACAGTCAAAATAACTGTGAGAAGGCAGCACTAAGAGTAGCTAGAAAGTAGAAATTAGTCATAAAGGAAATAAAAAAGGGCAATAAGTACAGAGAAGCAGAATTATCAAAGAAAGACTATTTGAACTGAATACTTAAATGATTAAGAAGACCAAATTGATATAATAAAGTGAGGAGTTTTTCAAGCCTCAATCTGGTAGTTATAATATAGTTTGATAGGATCAAGGAAGTGCAAAATTAATACTCAGGAAACAATTATGAAGATAATCAGTAAATTTAATGCTCAAATCCAATTACCGCACTTAGAAAAATATTAAAAAGTGAAGGATTTATTTAAAATCCCCTTGCAGTAACAAAAAGTCATCTGAAATTTATTGAAAAACAAATAATTGAACTCTGAGACAAAAATTTGCTTTGTATCATCTAAAAACTGCTCACCAGAAAATACAAGTATACCATTATTGGAAAACATTATTGGAGAGAGCAAATGCCTTCAGCTTTGAGAATAAATTAAAGTTATGTATGCAAATGACAGTATTCTTAACTTTAAAAAAGATAAATCACTATCAACATGAAATTTGGTTTCATGTACTCAAACATGAAATTTTTGCTTCTAGGTCATAAAGGACAATCAACTGATTTTGAAAAGTGATGAAATTTTTGATAGTATGAATTAGGAGGAAATGTTCTGCATATAAAAATAGCATTTAGCTAGCTTGAAAAACTTGGCTAACAATTGAGGACAATTTTGATGACACTCATTTAAATATGCTCTAAATGAGTTAGTATATATTTGCTAATACTTCATGAGCCCTTCCTGACTCAGTCTGAAATTGCTTACCTTGGGCAAGTATATATTTTATTGGGAGTTTGGTCACTCTGAAGAAGCTAAAGGATTTTGCCAAAATGAATAATACACTGACCCTTTAAATGATCTTTAAAGTCATTTAGATTGAACAGAGTGTGATCATGGACTACTTTAAAACATGCTTTATCTAAATTTTGAAAAATAACTTACTTACAGGACAGTGATCCTCAGCAAGATCCAAGGGCCATCTGAAGCAGAATCACCTGGGTACAGTGGTTCTCAAATGAGCACGAGTAAGACTCTACTGGCGGACTTATCTGAGCACAACTTAGTGGCCACCCTTAGAGCTGAGGAACGGCCTGGGGTGGGGGCCCAGGCATGGCAGCAGTTCCAGTATATTCCCATATGATGCTGACACTGCTAACTGGGACCACACTTGGAGAAACTGCCCAGAAGTATCTGATAGGAATGTATGCTCCTGGCCCACACACTAGAATCAGAATTCCCCCAGTGGGATACGATTCTTGAAAACTGCATTTTAACCAGCTCCCAGATAAGAGTATAAGAACCACAATTTGAGAACCACCATGACAGTTTGGTTAACTTGACTATTACTGGCCAATGTGTCAGCTGTCAAATAAAAAAACAAACAAACCAGAAATAATGCCAAAGACTAACTTCAAAACTGACATGGTAGAAAGAAAACACAGGCTTTGAGAATATATTCAAAGTGTGTTACTCAATAGCTTTGTTGACAGTGGAAAACTTACTGTAATTCTCTGAGCCTCAGTTTGCTCATCTATAACTTAGGAATAACACCTAAACTGTGATGATTAACACTAATGTATCCAGAGTATCTAAATATCTGGCATACAGTAGGCACAAGTTAAAAACTATTATCTATTGTAAGAAAGAGTTCCTTTAATATCTAATTTGATTAAAGCAGAATTTTCATTTAAACCAAATATTTACACTTCAAGGTAACAGAATAATAAAACCCTTATATTTATTGCTCCATATTCTGGGCCAGATAGAGTTCTAAACACTGATGTATATTCACTCTTTTATAATTCTCATAAAAATCTGGTGAGGTAGGTAGTATTAATCTGCCTAATTATAGATGAGTAAATTGAGGCACAGCATTAAATTGTTCAAAGTTACAAAGTAAATGATGGAACAAGGATTTAAACCCAGACAGATTCCAGAATCTAGGATTCACCACAATGTTAACTTTCTATCAGTAAATTTTAAGTTCCTGGATTTTTGTGATAAACCATTTATACTTTTAGTGCAGAAAAGTACCATATGTGGATTGCAAATAAATTCATGTCCTCACCAAGGCAAAAGGTTGTTCAAAAAATAACAAATGAATGCCTTGAAATTTTTGGAGAAGACTATCATAAAAACAACAAAATTAATTTAACAGGTAAAAAGTTGTGAGCTTTTACTATGTTGATAGTAATCCATAACTATTTGCTAAAATTAATATCCTCTCAAATTGATATGTTTTGGTACAATAAATAGAAACTAACTATGCAACAAGAGTTAATAACATAACTGACATGAAGAATTAGCATAATGATAAACTTAAGAGAAATGTAAATCACTTGTAATATTTAAGACAATCATACAGAAAGTCTAAAATAGTCTGTTAAGATACTCAAATAGATTGCTAAAACAAAAAAATTAAAAATTTTCTTCCCTCCCAGATACTGCTTAAGTAGGCATTAAAATTAGAATGAAACATTTGCCAAATGTTTTGATGGCAGCCTTGAGTGAGTATTCTGTTCTATCAGAATTATCCACTGGAAAGACAATCATCCTAAAATAGCAAGTCAGCATCAAAATTCAGGGTGTCATAAATTAAATTCATAAATGTGAAAATATAACACATTTCAGTTTGTTTAAACACTTTGTATTTACTAATGTTTTTAACTAACTTTGGTCAGACCCTGCAATCAAATTATGTTGCCTGTATAACTAATAGCCAACTCAGATCCTAAAACTGAATTATAAAACACTGTTTTAAACAAGTCATGAAAGGCACAAACAAGTTCTCAACTCCTAGGATGAGACTGAAAGAAATTATAATTATGTAGCAGAAAAGAGTTTTAAATAATTAATTTAAAATGCCGCTTATCAATCAATGAAAGTGGCATTGATGTTAAGTTAAACACTCCGAATAGCATTAAATTTACTCTTTATTAGTTACCCAAAATGAAATGGGTAAATCTGGGAACAAAATATTTTAAAATTCATTTTCATAGAATCCTATTAATGCTTTTAGCAAATAAATATTAATAATGAGAATGGTACTCAAGAATGGTTAAACATATTTAGAAAAGAGGTAACAGGGACTCCATAAAAGATTAATTACTAACCAGATCCAGGTATATAATACAGTCAAGGCCCATGATAATTTCAAAATGTGGTTTTATTTATGCACTTTAGTACAAGTGCCATTCTTATTCCACCTTCTTCTAGAAGAAATACTGCCAACTATAGAGTGAGCAAAATTTTTTCATCAGACCAAATGTGTGTGTGTATGTGTATGTATGTGGAGGGAAGGGGCTGGTATATTTCTATCATACTGAAATACAAACTCATGTCTTGAGTTTATAAATAACACTGAGCAACAATATTTTCTCCTAAAATTTTCTTTAAGGCAGATATGTTTAGCATCACGTGTTACTAACACAGTGCATTGTAGTTTTAGCAAATTTAAGTCTTAGTTTCTCAGTGAAAAGAATATGTGGTCAGAACAAGCAACAAAATCTCTTTTCTTGTCCCTCTGTCTGGCCACTTTAAAAGCACAAGTTTTTCATAAAAATATATATATATATACACACATATATTAATTACTGTATCAAAACACATTTTAACAGATTTTTCAGCTTAAAGCTTGAGTTTCCAGTCATTCATATGCAAGATTATCTAATATGGAATGTTCACTTAGAATTCCTCACTGGGATTCCAGTGTTCTAAATAAGAAATGCAGAAGTCTTCTTCAGTGCAATGTTAGACATTTTACCTCTGTTCATTTATGCTTTTTTTTCAAGGGGTCCCAATTTTACTTTTGAATCTTCGTTTTTGTATGCTTTACTTATTTCCTTTAGATTATTCTCTGGTAAGGCAGGTTGATATCTGTATAAATAACCATATGGACGAAGATGATAAACGAGGTATTCTAGCTCATACATAGTTGTAGGATCAACATAGTGAAAAGAAACTGCAAGATCAGAACAGCAACCAGGACCCTTTAAAAAAGCAGCAGAAATAGGCATTATCAATAAAAAGAAATAGCACATTCTTAACATGTAATATTCACATAGTAATAAAGGAAATACTAACTTTAACAGAATTACATTAACACTAGCAATGTACAGCAGACACACCCAATTTATTAGTTCTATGGAAGGGAGAAACCAATGATTTAAAACCAAACATGAAACTGTCATTATTATTCTAACCGAAATAATATTCCCCTTTATTATACTATTTAACAGAAAAATAACTCTGAGACTTCTTCAGATGAAAGGGACAGATATAAAAAGGATAACTATTTTTCCAAGTTGTGCTTTCTCTTCACAGTTTTCTTTCTTAAGTTTTTGTTGGCTAAGCCTCAAAAAACAATTTTGGAACTTTGATGACTATTAAGTCTTGCAGCATCATGTGTTTTTAACCTAGTATTTTACCTACATACTCTATCTCAAATAGTACAGTATTAAAGAGAGGAAATGCTGAGTTAAACTTAAATTTGAATTCAATTTTTGCCTACTAGTGTATGACCTTGGAAAAGTTAATTCCTTCATCTGCAAAAGGTGGTTAAAGAACAGGATATACCTTGTCTATAGTAAATGCTCAACAAATATTAAACAAAGTAATCATATTCAAATAACTCAGTAAGTAGGTCAGAGTTAAGCCTTTGTTCAGTTATATAATTCTCACAGATTTCTTAAAGAGGTGGTGCTCAGAACAAAAGGTTTCAAACAAAATATAATAAAATAGGAACAGGAACAGGCGGGAAAAAGCAAGAGGAAAAAAACCAAACTGGTTCCAGAATTAATAGTCACAGTTGTCATTTTGGGGTCAGACTCGGTATTTGTAGAATGTTTCACTCAGGTAATTCCAACAAGATTTCACACTATCTCATGTCTTTGCAAAGACTGAGAGAGAGAGAGTGTGGCAACTTCTCAGAGATTTACACTGAGCTATTAAACTAAACATTCAGGTTGGGCATGGTGGCATGTGCCTTTAATCGCTGTGTACAGAAGTGAGGTTGGGGCTAGAAATCACTTGAGTTCGCAGGCTTGAGACCTTCAGGGGGCAACATAGTGAGACCTTGTCTCAAAAAATAGCTGGGAATAGTGGCAAGTGCCTGTAAGCCTAGCTACCTGGGAGGCTGGGGATCACTTGAGTCCGTCATACCCTGGGCAACATGAGCCTATGGTTCCCCGGACAACAAACTGAGACCTAGTCTCAAAAAAAAACCAAAAACCAAAAAACTAAACATTCAATAATTCATGTATGGAAGTGTAATAAAAAATTATTAAAAAAACTTGATTACATTTTTACCAGTCATCTTTCTGAATTTTCCTTTGAAACAAACACTAGACAAATGGAAGATTATCTAGTGCTTACCTTTTACACGTTTAGAGGATAATAAAAGGAACGAATATGAAATATAACAGAAAAGTCAACCTGTGATTATCTAAATCAGTTCTGTCCAATAGTAATATGTGGGCCGTACAATGCAGCTCAAAATTTCCTAATTTGACGTGTCTTTGTTAAAAACCTACATAACACCCTACATATTATTTATGGATACATAAACATGTTAAAAAACATAAAACATTCATGGCAGTGATAAATGTTAAATTCATGAAATGCGAATAGCTCTCTGTAACTATACTGGGGAAGGTACATGGACCTCAATAATACCTACACTTTTGTCTTTAAAAATATTTGAAGCAAACGTAGCAAAAGATTAATATTTCACAAAGCTGGTAGGTGGGTACAAGGTATTATATGCTATGTTGTAGTTACAATTGAATGGGACAGGTAGATCTGACAGATTTTACAAATGAGGAAACAAAGGTTCAAAAGTCAGACAAATGCTGTCCACCCAATGTTATTCAACTATGAAGTGGGAAGAGCAGGATTTGAACCCATGCCTTTCTGACCCACCAATTCTTTTCATGTGTTGTTCTTGAAGCCTATTTTCTACCTTCATTTCACTTTTTCTTCAAAAATTACCTCTTAGGAAGGCCTTTCTAAATAATCTGAACTAATGAACTCTAGTCCACGCTGATCACCACCCACCCCTTTAACTAGACATTACTTTTCTTTAAGACACTTACCATTACCTAAAATTCTATCTTAACTGGTCTTCCTGTTTATTATATATTTCCTCTCATCCAGAATGTGAGGCTTATGAGAACTAGAACTTGGCCTTACTGACTGCTATGCTTTTCAGTGCCTGGCAAATGGTATTAGCAGTATCTGTTGAATGACTATTGCTGGCACTCCTGTTCTCATCTGGTTTGTTACACTGCTACTGTCTATCAAAAGACCAAGGTGGATTCTTAGTGACTGGATAAAAAATATATACATAGCTCTTTTTAAGAGTAAACAAAAGTTGGTCTTAAGTTTTTACACAGTGAGAAATGGCTTACACTTACCTCTACAGGAGGATAAAAGTTGTAATTCCAATACCAAAAAGTTCTAGGTAAATAACCCTTGATTAAGTGGTGTTCTGGCACAAAAGGATGAAAAGTTTCTTTTCCAGTGTTATCTCTGGAATCTCCTGCTTCTACATTTATGATTTCCATGCATCTCCCCAGCGCTAAATCTTCAATGGAAGAACTATGTGTACATGTGTCTGTTTTAAATGCATTAACAAATCTCTTCAAGGCTTCTTTGCTCAGTACATATCCTGCTCCTCCACTCATGTAGCCCTGCTTTACATAGGGCTTAAATCTTCTTCCAAAGTAAATGGGTTTTTCAGGGTTGTATTTTGAGAGAAGCCACCTCAAGTTGTCAAGTATAACGTAGGTATCATCGTCTGCTTTCATAAACCAATCAGCATCTTCCAAATAATGATCATGAACATACTGAAAAGCTTTAATTGTTTTCCAGTATAATTGGTCTCTGCCTTCTCTGGTTTCTAATCCCACAGCAGGAAAGTCTTTATTTTCTTCTGAACTCATAAACAATACTTTATTACAACGCTGAGCCCATGTAGCATTGACATGCTTGGCCTTTTTTTCTAGATTTTGAGGTCCTGTCATAACCCAACAGAGAATTTTAACTTTCTGATAGAGGTGTTCTGCGATGGCTGTGTTCTCATCTATTAAACAGAAAAATTTGAAGTTATATTTACAGATATAAAACCCAAATACACTACACTGAAAATAGTTTCTTTTTAGTATCTTTTTGATAGCTTACTTAGAAAATTACTTTTTATCAAAGTAACATTGCTCTATAACTTTTTTTAAGTTTCATGAACGCATCACTGAGAATCAGCATGTATACATAACTCTAAGAGGTTTACCACTAAATGTCCAAATCCATCCTTCACCATGCCAATGTCCTCTTTGTCCCGATTTACCCACCATGTTTCTCTCTACTCTTCTGGAAACTACTAATAAATCTTACAGCTCAAAGGTATATTTTTGGCTTTATCTAGTTCTATCTGCCTGTTTGCTTTCTCTATATACTACAAGAGTGAAAATCATATTATGTTAGGAAAAAGATAATTTTCTTAAATAATTTGCCCTTTCCTATTTACCTCTCACCATTAAAAATTTAGCTGAAAGAAAAACTCCATCTAAAGAGACCTGACTTAATGATTTCTTGGTTTCATGTCATTCTTAACTAGGTGGTCATTGCATTAATGACAGTTGTCACTAGGATTGAAATCCTTACCACTGTGATTCACTGACCAAGCAGCATCCAAGAGCCTTACCTACCTGCAAGCTAGAAATGCATCCCAGGCCCCACCCAGACTAGCTGAATCGGAGCTGCAATGTAACATCTTCTCCTGGTAAACTGTATGCATATTAAGCACTGCCTTAGACAATCTTTGCATTTTAGTCTACAAAGAAAGCTGCAACAGACTAGAATTCCTTATAGCTCTGAATAAACTTCTGAAGAGCAGGAGAGCTATGCTGCTTTAAGTGGCAGTTCATTTTGGAGTTCGTAAGAGTTCACTGTTAAAAACTGCCACAAGTACTATGAGGTGGCTTTAGAGAGGTTTTCATAGCTAACTCAGTTAGAAAATGAGAAGTTAATGCACAGAACTGAGATTACTTAGTAACATACTTCATTTCAAAATTTAAATCAACCAGACAAAAAATAAAACAAAATGACGGGCAGAGACCACATTCTTAAGACTGTCTAGAGCAGTGCTTATCACGGTACTGGTCTGCAAAGAGAAAAAGGTCTAGTGTTAGATTATAAAGCAAGACATTACTTCTTTCAACAAGAAAGTCTTGCTTCTCTACCAAAATAGTCTACTTTAATGAAGCAGCTTACTGATTTATATTCTGGTATAAGATCTTTATCTGGGTGCAGAAAGATAACAAAGAAGTCACAAGGTCCATGCCAGGACCAAGCAAGTTTTGAGAGGGAGTTGAACTGTAAGATTTTTAGATCAGTGCCGTGAAATACCAATTTTTATTTCTAATAGTTATAGAAACCTTTACTTTAAGAAATATGATGAAATAATTAGAAAGGTAAAATTAGAAATAAAAGAAACCCTTAAATTTTTATATTTAGACAAAACTACTCTGTCAAATTACCATCCAAGCTTCTGTTTAACCCCTATCTCAATACTTATTTGTGAAGCAGTATGAGTCTGCAAATCACACTCTATGTAGCAGGGCTCTAGGCAGAATCCTGAGGAAGGATATCATTAAAGAATAACCAGTGAGTGACAAAAGCTCAATCTTGTGAAAATAGTAATACTGCAGAAATGAACACATGGTTCCCTGCTTGAAAAGGAATAGAAAGTTTAGGCAGGGTTTGAAAATATTCTCACTTCCCTCTTCAAAGAATTCACTACCCAAAAAAAGACAGAACCACCCTATTTTCAGTCCCAGAGCACTCAGTTCATGCACTTGAGGAACCAATTGCCTAGTTATACAGATAGATCAAATCCTGCATAAAGGAACCCCAAATACTTTCCTTATAGAAAAGCAACTTTCTCCCTGCTGCTGGGATACAATAGATATATTTTCTCATTCTTTCAATGATTTATTCATTATTTACTTTATAGCAGGCATGTGTTGGCACAGGACATGGAAAGATGAATAAGACACATGATCTAGTGCAGAACAGTCAATCTAATAGAGAAGCTCAGCATGCAACAAATACTTGCCACACTAAGAAATGCTTAATAAAGTATGAACAAACATTCAACATACTTTGGAGATAGTAGTTGGAGAAAAAATCCTACAGAGTAACAGAAGGGGAACTTGGGTAGAATAGAAAATAGGGGAGATAATAAAGCAGTAGTAGGAACACTAACGGATAATATGAAAAAAATGTACCTTTAAATGAGTAAAAGTTCACCAGAAAAAAGCAAAGGACAAATAGGACTAAGTTTGGCAGAGTGTAGGTACATGGGTATAAATGAAGGCCTGAACTAAGAGAAAAACACTATGGAATGCAAAAAGAAATCCAAAAAATGGTCAAGGTGTAAACTGTTAGAATACAGTGACAAATAGCATCTTCATGGACGAGGACCCCCTTCCCTACTTCATAGTTTATGTTAGGCAGATGGTAATAAACTATATCATATAAGAACACAGCAAGAAGGACAAGTTTCATGAACAGGAAGGAAATGGAGTTTAATTTATATGTAAGTCTAGGAGAAAGAGACAGATTCTCAGTCTAACCCACATTTTTAGTATATGTGTTGCTGAAGCAAACATAGTATAACCCACATTTTGTGAATCATCACACAGGATACATAGATAATTAATGTGCCTGCAATTAGGCTGTTTTGTTTTTAGAGACTAAGTCTCGTGATGGTGCCTGGGATAGTCTCAAACCTGTGAACTCAAGTGATTCAAAGTCTCAGCCTCTTAAGGCTAGGATTAAAGGCACATGCCACCACATTCAATTAGGCTATTCTAACAGTCCACTGCATTAGAGAAAGCTGGCTCCACTAGGTCATTAGAAGACCTGAAGTCATGCTATAAAAGCCAGTAAACAATGATAAAAATGCTCTATGATAAGAACACAGGCTACCTGATCAGGACTGAATCATTGTTGCATTCATACAATGTGACATAAATTGTAATAGTATGCATATGTTTGTCAGTTCATAAAACTCAAGCAGGATTTGACTCGTTGCCCCTCAAACTCAGCTTGAGATAGATCAAAAGAAATTTACAGAAAGATAAGAGTAACAACTCTTAATTGGGTGGTGGTGGTGGGGTGTCTGCATCCCATAAATCTAACTGTTTTCAAGCTGTGTGTTTTCTGTCAAACCAAAATTTGTAGAAATATTTGAATTGAGTTAATGATTTCTCATAGTGCCTGGAAGTATGTGCTACGATAAAAGCAGTAAAGAACAGCTAGAAATTAAAACATGGTATCACATCAGCAAAGACACTTTTGAACAACAGGGAACTTGGAGAAAACACTGCATTTTTAAGAGGCACATAGAGATTTCAAAAGAGAAAATTTGGTTAGAGTGAGGAGGCCAAAAGACAATAAAATCATTAAAAATGCCTTTAGTTTTTAACTTCCCTAGTCTTTTATGCATCTTAAAAAAGGAGAAATGATTAGTTATATTAGCTACTGATAAAAATAAAAACTGAGATCTATCTTTAAATATAACTTGAGAATCATAAATTCATAATTTGTAAATTAAACCTATACTAAACTAAAACTAAACTAAGATATCAAATGTCTTAACTAGCAGAGACACAGATATAAACCACAAAAGCCAAAGTAAGCTGAAAGGTTTCAGAAACTATACTGAAAAAGTTTTTTCTTCAAATTATGGTTTCTGAACTATTTCTACTGAAAAATGAATTCAAAATTATCAACTCACTTCCTAAATAAATCTCGGTTCCAGATATAAATTCCCTTTTTCTGAGGCAAACTAAGAACTGTTATTGAATATATGAATAAGCTCATTTTTATAAAAAAGTACAGAATGATATAACAAAATTCATATAAGTAACTTTTATATCCTCTTAACACTGACCCAGATTGAAACATACTGTTTGTTACTCTTTAATAATGTAAACCATATACCTTTATGTTGACTAGCATCTGCATTGAAGTTCATCTGTCCATTTAGAGGATTCTTTTCATCACCATCTATATGCCCAGCATGAGGGTCATTATGAAGAATGTCAGGCTGGGTGTTACCCTGCTCACCCAACAAAATACTAAGTAGCTGAGAACAGAGAACAAATCCAATTGCAGATCCACAGAGGAAAGTCAAAAAATTCAGCCAAGATTTAGAGGCCATTTCCCGATAGTGTGTTTCTGTAAGAAAAAAAAGTAGCAGGATGTCACAAATTAATAAGGCAATAACATATCAAGAGTAGACAGTCTAATAATTTGTAGCAATACTTGCAAGTTAATTCCTTCCATGTATACCATTTCTTGAAGTATTTCACTTCAATCTATGAGTTTATCCCTTTATTTGCTGATAAAATAGCACAATATAGACACGTCAATAAAAAAAAATAAAACGAGTAGCTACTAGAGTAGGTATTGTTGGGATGAGGCATGCATAAATGTTAGGACTTGCAGTCAGACTATCCCAGGATCCCTTGTGGACACACACTTGCTTGCCACATTCTTTTTTTTCTTATAGTCATAGTACTTATATTTAATGTTTCCTCTTTCAATATCAATCACCATCTACTCTAGTTTCTAGCCCAGAGGTTGGTAAACTATTACTATAAAAGACCACAATAAAATAAACCAGGCTTTGTAGGTAACATATGGTCTCTTGCATATTCTTTTTCTTCCTTATTATTTAACAATATTTATGGCGGACAAGAGTCAGTATAGTTTGGGGCCTCATGGGGTAAAAACCGGTGTGCCACCTGTCTTTTGTAAAGGAAATTTTACTAGAATACACCATGTCCATTCATTCATGTACTGGCTGTGGTTGTTCTGACCCTTTATAGAAAGTTTACTTTCACTCTTGTATTTTTAATACACAAGCTTCACTGCAGTGTTAGATGCCACCTTCCTCGTTAACATATTTCACTATTATTCCATTGAATTGCAAGATCATGAATACATAATATCAGGATAAAGTAGGAGATCTAGGACATAGTGGTTATTTAACAAATGCCTACTTAACTGCTCCACAACCAAACGATAGGCTCTCTTTGAAGGACTTGTTAATAATCACTACATTAAATTCCTATAAGAACAGTAGTTAGTCTACAATTTCCAAATATCAAAAAAAATTTAAAGTTTGCTAAGCATCTACCACAGGCCAGGTGTAATCCACACTACATTTCATTTGAAATAAAGTTGAAGGTAGATTTCATTTCTCATTCACACTATGAAAATCATTCAGAAGAAATAGTATTTTTTAAAAATGGCAAGATGACTTATGTAAATTACCATAATCAAGAAGAGCCACAATTTGAACCAAAGTCTATCTGTGCTTTTTCAAACACATTTCTTAAATTTTCGACCAGGTCACTAACCAATGACCCAGTCATTTGCAGAGGACAATGGTTATGTGTAGTGAAGATAGGGGTCTGGGAGAAATGAGCCTCCCCCAAATCAAAATAACTCTGAAAATTTTGTAAAAACAAAATACACAACACTCACCACTGGAACATTGATAACAAAAACAAAACAACTTCATGCAGTTAGACTTCTAGACTGGTTGTTTTTAAGAAACCAATCATCCCATTGAGTCATCAGAAATCATCCCATTGAATCATCAGAAAAACTGAGCCAAATGCAAAAATAAGTTTGAAGAAACTGATAGGATACCAAAGGAGTGAGATTCAGAGGCATCAAAATATGGAAAAAAGAAGAGCTAAGCTGTGCATTTGATATATAGCTTTATTCTTTAAAAGAAAAAAATTACTGACTAATAGAAACAAGTAGCTGAAAAGCAAAAAAGCTAAAAAAAAAGAAGAGTTCAAAGTTAGCCAAGAAGAAAGCATAAAAAACACTCAGAATTACCTCCTGAGTTCTTAAAAGGCAAAAATCTAGGAATATGGATAAAAAAGAAATACAACTTTCACAGGATTAAAGGCTGGTTAGAATAATCTCAGTCACTGATGGGATTATTAACGTGATCTGCCCAAACCTATCTGTGAAAGTAAATTTTTCTGGAAAAGTATGAAATCTGAAAAACTTAAAATTATTGTTACTATTTTTGGGTAGTGATACAGTGTTCAACACAATAAAAAATATAAGGCAGCAAAATGAAAGGTCTGACTGAAAGAAAAAAAGTAGAAAACAGAAACAGACTTACAAGAAGCTCAGATAATGGATTTTCCTATCACTTTGAAGTAGTTCTTAACTAGTTGAGAAATTAAATGATAATGTTAAGAAATTAGGCATAAAATATAGGCATATAAAGAGAAAATCACTTCAAAGCTAGGAGAAAAGAAAATATGTGGACTTATGAAAGTTAAGTATGAAAAGACAAAATGATGGAACATAGGGAATTGAACAAAAGAAACATAAAAATACAGTGAAAAGGTTAACACATGTTAACTGGAACCTTTTGAAGAAAGAGACAGTTGTTCAAACAGCATTTGAACAAATAATGATTTAACATTTTCTGAAACTGTCAAAAGATCAATCTCATATTAAAGAGGCTTGATAAAGAGAATAAAGAAAAATGAACATGGAGCTAACTGGATTCTGGATAACAATCAGCCGGGAAGCTACTGTGGGTTGCGTCCCACTGACATTCAGGTACACAGGCAAGTTGGGTTATGCACAGACCCATCAACAGCCAAGAAATGAATGAGAACACCAACATGCCTTGCCAGATGAAATTCTGAAAATTTCACCAATCAGATGTCATAGACCAAAAACCTCTTTTGCATAAAGCAGACTGAGTTCCTCTGCAGAGTTCCTTGGGCATTCTGCTCAAGAACTCTGTGAGTATCCCCACCAATAAATTGTCCTATAACACTTGAGCTGCATGAGATGCAGCTGCTGCAAACCAGAATTTGGTAACTTCAAGGCAGCTCTATAACCCTCAAAATAGAGGGAAAAAACAAAAACAAACAATAGCAAAAAAACCAAGGCACACTACAGTAAAACTGCTAAGAACCAAAGATAAACAATCACAGCACAAAAAGGGCCTTCAAAAGAGTATTTTCAGAAAAACCAAATGTACCTGAATTCATAATGTTACAACTAGTCTACAAAATACAGAGGAGTTCTTCAGACAGAAGGAAAAGAATTCAAAGACATTTTGAAAAGGGAAGAACCATAAAGTGGGCATGCATATAAATAAATTGAAATGAACACTAGCTATATAAAATATTAATAAAATTACTCACATAAGACATTCCAATTATCATTAAAACAAGTTATAATCTTGGCACAAAAAGTGTGAGGGGGAAAACATGGAGTTCATGTGTTCTAAATTCATTTGTTTTCTAGAAATGGTAAAAATATTAGTATTAAATTTTAAAAGAAAGGCAGTATAATGAAATTGGCTAGTAAAAACATTAAGAATACAAACTAAACCTAATAAAAATGATAATCAAAAACAAGATTAAAAAAAGAAATGTGAACAAACAGGTGTGACAAATACTAACGTGGTTGATTTATATCTAAACAGCACTTACATTAGGAATAAATGAACTGAAAATGTCAATTAAATATTGCCAGATAGAACAGATGAAAAAACATTTTTATGTTGCTTGTAAGAGAAATACATTAAATACATTCAGAAAGTTAAGAGCAAAAGAACGGAAAAAGATACACCATTCAAACACTGTAAGTTAGTATATGTCAGCATGAGACTAGTAGTTATATAATTAGCTTATTTTTGATATTTATTAAGCTTTACATTTATGATCTATACTGATCTGTATTAACATTCAGTTTAGTAAAAATTTTTATAAAATTTATCTTCATGTGAACTTTTACTTTATCCCATTTAATACATATTTATAATATAAAATATTTATCTCAAAATCTAAATGGAAAATTGTTGTCATGGATCTAAATTATGCTCATCCTCTATGTTGTATCTCAGGCCGTCTCCTGTTTGAGATTCCAGTTTGAGAAAAATGACTCTAAGAAGAAGTGGAGATGTAAAGGTAACAGTATGAGCAAAATTGCTCAACAGGGGAAATGTAAATGATATAGGGTGACACAGCCAATAAATAGAGGGATGCCTCATCCTTCCATTTAATGGCCAGATGATGTATGCCTTGAGGGAAAGTGGGAAGGCGTAGAGTGGGATGAGTGAGAGGAGGGAATAAAGGGGCTTGGAAAGCAGCGAGGAGAGGCAACATTGAGGTCTTCAGCCCAGATGAACAGCCCAGGCAAAGAAAGGGAGATGCCATGGTCTTCTAGCCCAGATGGGTGACAGCCCAGTTGGCTAGAACCCAGAATATGGCCAAATGCAAGTATGGGTCTTTGCTTGGAAACTGGAATTTGGTCCTCTGATGAGAGGACAGTATGCTGGAAAAGCTTGAGATCAGCATAAACTGACTTGGAATCTGCATTTGCTGGAAAAGTTTGGAACCTGGAAAACTGGAAACTGTGTATTTCCTATAAGAGGGCAGCTTGCTGGAAAACTGGATTTTGTGTCCAATACCTGCCTCAGCTTTGGAGTATCAATGAGGAGATGCCATTTTGGATACTTCCCATGTTTGGAGAGCAGGCTACAGGAAGTCGCCATCTTTGGGCTTCTGTGAAATTCCCACAGACTGCAGGAAGAGGCCATCTTGGAATACGCATTCTTTTGTTTAAAATTCCCACTTCAAGCTTGGAACAGAAGGTAGTCACCATGTATCTTGGAACACGATTTAGAACCAAGATCGACCTATAACTAGGGTAAGACAAGGGGCCTCGCATAGTTTCAGTGACTCCTCCATCTTTTCTTTTTGTAAATAAACCCCATTTTTGTTTTCCCTAAAACTTAGTTTGTCCTGCAACTGTGTGCGCAGGTGGGAGGGACATCAGGAGTACTGAGTTTTGATTATCAGCTACTCTCTTAGTTCCGGTGCCCTCTTCCACCTGGTTTCATAAATACCACTATGAAACTAGTAGGTACTTGTTTACTCCTTCTTTCTATCTTAGCTGTATTTTCAAGCTCAAAAAGGTATGTTCATGCATATATACAAATTCCACTGAAATTTACCAACAGAGAGAAACCAGAATAAAAGTCTTTTTGTTGTTTTTCTTAGAGGAAAGGATGGATGGAAGGACAGGAAAGGGGTCTCAATTTCTCCTTAGTTCTCTTTTCCCTTTTCAATAGGTTTAGGGAAATCCTTATGTCCAAGACACATGTACTCCAAGGGAAAACATTCCTCCTGACTCCAGTGATTCTTTACTATGAAATTCTGATTATTCAAAGCCCAATTCATTGTACCTTGTGCTAGCCAGAATCTAAAACTTCATCTATCTATCTGATAGGTGAGTTGTCTTCCATAGAAATGTACATTAAAAAAAAAAAGATGCTTCTTTTTTGAATATACTTTAAAAGTACAAGTAAACTTCACTGTTCTAAAGATTAAGAATTTGCTTAAATTTAAGAACCTTGCCTTACATTTGCTTTTAGTGAAAAGAATCATTATTTGTTGTTGGGGGTTTTGGGGGGCAGGGGCACACTTTTCCACTATGTTTACTGAGGTAAAGTAGGCTTACGCCTTTAAAATCTGCTCTGGGAATTATAAGTTCAAACCTCTACAAATGGGTACTTATATACCCTGCCCACCAGCAGCGCCCCAAACAACCTTCCACACCATGGTCCATTGGGCCCCTTCCTTCTATCACTCCCACCCTGCCACCCTTCCCCTCTCCCCCGGGTTGCCTCATGTAGTTAGGTATTAAAGTTTATTAATTACTGGCTTGGTTTGACTGACCCTTCACATAGGAATATATCTTATTAAGACTTAACCTACAATAGATAAGTGATTTGACAGGAGAGTAGGTCCTCAACTTCCAGCTGAATGAAACAATGCTATGTGAGGTCTGATTTTGTTATTCATCCTATCAGTTCCAAGAATCAACTGACAATCAGTGAAAATAAGAATTTACTGTACCATGAATTGAAAACACAAAGGCAAGAGAAATAAAGGTATAACTTCAATTTTCTTAAGGAAAATATAGGAAGAAAGTATAGAAAGCCTGGCACCACAAGACTGCAGCAGGGAACCTGGAGGAAGGCTAGTAAGGTGACATTATCTAAGAGTCATATTGAAAGCAACTTCAGGTTCTCACACTGACACTGCCTTCTAACACACTGGTTTTGATTTTTCCATTCTTTTTTTTTTGTACTGGTTATGACTTTCTTCACCTCAATATCAGATATAATCACTTCACTCTCTTAGAAAGGCTTAAGTCCAACTGAAAGTTACAATGCTAGAATATACCACTTTTGGTTTTAGAGGAGAAAGCATTAGTCACAATAGTGTTCAGTACCACCTAGAAATCACTGTGGCTGAAAACTGCAGACCTGAGAAAAATCTCCACTCCCATCATCACAGTGAATGTTTGAAATGCAAGAAGTACTAAGAAGTTAGTTCTAGTAACTATGATTACTAACTTGCCATCCAACTGCTCTCCAAGAAGACACAGAGCTTTGGAACAGGATACGTGCACAACATGGAGAGAATTTATTGTTAACAGAAAACTAGTGACATACACACAATTCTTTAAGATGAGGAGGCACTTTTTCAGTAAGATACCTGCCTATTCTGGGAAGGAGTGAGGACTGACTTATTATTATTACATAATTTGTTTCTAATCTAAAAATACTCTGTGATACTCTCTGATGCCTGCCATCTTACTCTTCCTCCTTCAGAACATTTATGCTGGTTCAATCCTGTTGCTTTAGATTAACCCCTTCCAATCTCAAGAACTCATGTCTTATAAGTGTATTTCTATATTCCCCTCATGACTTGTCTTTTTCTGGGATGGAACAGCCATCTCATGTGGGTGGAGTATACCTCAAAACTGATACAATTTTGGTAAAAATCCTTCCCACCTCTTTAGATTCTTTGCAGAAGTGAACCAAAATGAAAGACAGTGTTTAACCACATTGTACCTTCAAGGGGCTTCAACATATATTATTAGAAATTCCAACTGTTTTTCAGATCTGATGCCTAATCAGAATTACATGAGGAACATTATAAATACAGATTCCCAGGTTCCACAACTGAGATTGCAGATGCAAAAGAAATGTTGGACCAAGTAAGTTTTAATTGATTCTTGTTTTTTAAGGGATAGTTTTATGCTATTATTTTTTTTAAATCAAGAAATACAGTACAGCATGAAGAAAGAAATCAGTCCAAGTTCTATTACTCAGGAAGGAGTATCATAAACCTTCAGTAAGAAACATCATTATAGATATGAATAACATCTTTAGAATAAGAGAAGGAAGGAAAGAGAATTGCAGCTAACATTTGGGCTCTGTAACTAAGACTTAAATGGATTACCTATAACCAGAAACTAGGAAACCATAATCCCTTTATACAGATGAACTCAGGTTAGCAACCTTTATACACATGACTGTCTACAAAAACATTCCTAAGGATTTCATGAAAATAAATTCAGCTTTGCCTAAGATAGCAGCATAATGAACAATAACTAATTTGAAATAAGAGGGCAGAGTATCTCACCTTATCTAACCCCTGAATTCTCCAACCAAGCTATATCTCCCTATTTTACCACTGGTAAAATGATTTTTCTCCTATTTCTAAGTTATTCTTTCCTGAGTTCAACTTTTTTCTTTTTTTACTACTTTAACAGCTTCATAAAGTTTCACAGAGCAGTCTTGTTTAAAATGTACAGTACTTTCCAGTAACATAGAATCAAGACCATACTGCTTATTTGGTACATAAGATCTAGTTTATCTTCTAGTTTATCTTTCTGCACTCATTTCTATACTCCCTTTCCCAAAAACCCTATATTCAATCATTCTGTAACTTTGCCATCACCTATGCATGAATGACTTTGGTCATTTTGTTCTTTCTGTCTGGAGTGAGTGCCCTCCTCAGTTCCATCTATGGGACGGTTTCAGTACTTTTCATGATTCATCTTCTGCAATGTCCATGGTCAAATTAATTGCTCTTCCATCAAACAGTTTCATGTTCCTTCATTCACACCTACTAAGTGCTTATCATACTATACTATAGTATATTTTATCTTTTCACTAGGTTATAAATTCCTCAAGAATAGCAGCTATGCCTCTTATAGTCTTTAACACACTATCTGGCTTGTAACATGCATTCATGTTCGTAGTTTTACAGGGGGTAGAGCGTGGTCAGAGCAACAAGTAAAAAGGATATTTCCAGATATATAGCTATATCATGTTGTCTATCTAGTTCATAATATAAATATAAAATTGCTTCTACTGAATTTCAAAAATACCTAAATGTCTAAATTCATGAATAGCTTTTCCAAAACTTTTAAAGAAGTTTCTCACCATCTTATTAATTTAACAGGAATAAAAATGAAATGCTACCCCTGACATGCATGAAGTCATGTCCATATAATCATTATTTACCCATCACTCCAAATGTCTTATATTTCTATAGTTTAAAGCTATAAACTAGACATTTAACATGAATCATGTTAGTTTCTCTGATGTGTATTTAACTTAAGTGAACTATATTAGATATTAATTCAGAGATTAAAACTATAGAAACAGAAAAAATTCAAACACTGCCTTCACCTAACAAAGCTGATGTTATGAGCATTACAATTACAAACCCTTAACATTAAAATTTTACAAATCCTGGGAAGTGTGTAAGGATAGGAAACAAATTAATAAGCCATCCAAAAATTATGTAACACAGCACCAAGAAGTAAAAATCAAGCTGTAATGATTGTCAAATTATAACTGTTTTATAAAACAATTCTATTGAATGTAAGTCAGTGAAGAAATTCTATAGAAGAGATCTCCAAAAAAAACACTAAAAATGGAAAATCATGATGCAATAATACCACTTCTAGGTGTCTATCTTTAGAATATGAAAATACTAAGACAAAAGATTTGTACATCCCTATATTCATAGGAGCGTTATTTACAATAAACAAGATATGTAATCAAACTCAATTTCCATAAACAGAAAGCTGAATAAATAAATTGTGGTCTACATACTCAGAGGAATATTATTCACCTTTTAAAAAAGATGAAATAGTGCCTTCTGAGATAATATGAGTACGTTTTGAGGTGATTATGTTAACTGAAATAAGTCAGAAAATGGAATACAATAAGCATATAATTTCACTTATTTGCAGAATATAACTAATGAAAAGTTGGCAAAACACACAAAATTTAGGTGTATCTGAAACTGTATGTGAAAACTACAGAGAGGTCATCATAAAGGAGGGAAAGGGAGTGGCCACAGAGGATGTATGGAGAGTTGTAGCGGCACTAGAGCTTTGGTGGAAGGCGAAGTGAAGTATGCATGTATGCTGAAGTGAGAAACTGTATTCTCAAAATTCTATGGCTTTGTAAATGAATTGCAAATAATAAAATTTTATTAGGAAAAAGAAAAAAAATCTAAAATGAAATAAAAAATATTCTCACTCTGGACACAGAAGTTCAAATGTGAGGACACCATTGTTACTGTTCCATGGAACATAAATATTCTCCGCATAAATACTAATTTGTCTAACACCCAAAGTCAGATGACATTATACTGGTTTTATCACACTGAAAATCTCCAGGGGCAGCTAATAAACCTTCGCTATCAATTCTCCACCAGCCTGTTTCCAACAGTGGGCAGAAAACCTATCCATTACTAGTTAAAAAGGCCATAAAACTAACTAGTAGTATGTTATTCTTTAAATATTTATTTTTGTTCCCTTTGGATCATGACTTCTGTTCCTTTTTCTATCTTTATAAGAAAAAATACACATTTACAGTTGTTATTTTCTGCAAGGTGCTTACCTTTCAAGCCTAAGAATAATACTACCACACATGAGCTCACTTTCCCTTCCTGTACATGACTGCTACAAACTGAGAAATAGAAACTGTAAAAACTGGACTAACTACACATATCCAACATATATATATTTTCCTATTAAATATAAGACAAAGATACAAGTTCAGGTTCTATCACCACCATTAATACTGCACTAGCCAATGCAATTAGAAAAAAAAGGTATGTATCTTTAAAAAGAGGTGGCAAAATCAAGCTTAACTGTAGATAAACTATCTTTGGGAAAAAAGTGGAATACTAGAAAAAATATTAAGTTAATCTGAAGATATATACAAAATAAAGCAACAGATATAATGGGTGACTACAATGCAATAATAAAAAGTTTTTAGTAACAAGGAATAAACCTAACTAGAATTGTATAGGCTGTATGTAAAAAAAACCTAATTACACACACACACACACACACACACACACACAGAATCTAAAATGACAGCCCAATAAATGGAAAGGCAAGAGTCATATGGTTGGATATAAAAAATATAAAAAATCAATGCTTGCTAGCTTAGAGAATTCTGTGGCAACGGTAAAACAAAAACAAACAAAAGCACAAGGACTCTGCCTCCCAACTTGGACAATTATAAGAGCAGAACCTGATATATTTTTGGAATTCAAGAGTCTATTAAAGCCTACAACTTCCAGGCTACTATTTGGGCTGTAATAGCAGTTAATTTCTCTACTTCAGCTCAGTGGTCAGCAGCAGTTCCTATTTTCCTCTTTCTTCACTCCACTTCCAAGTGGAAGGCAGTTGTGCATAAATTCCAGGAGCAGGGTACACAAAGCCTGTGGGATACAGGAAGTGTAGTATGAAATCCATCCTCAAATTGTCAGAGATCTATCTCCTGATCACTGATTCTTTTCCTTTTGAGAGGGGTAGACACAAAGGCAGGGAGCCATGCTGTTGCATCTCCTATGGCTGTTGGAAGGTGTCCCTCTCTAGCTGAAGTGACTGCCAGGGAACTGAAAGGGTAGGAGTCTTTTCTCTCCTTTTATTTTTCTTCCTCACTTTGGGAGCTAGATGTAAAAGACTAGGACTATGAAGAGCAACCATACATACAGGTGAAATCAGAAAGTAACTGTGCATGGCCAGGTAAGGTACAGGCTCAGAGAAGTCCTAAAAAGAACTCAAATTTATTTTCAGGTTTATCCTTCACAAAAGAAAACCTAAAGCAGTCAAAAAACAAACAAACAAACAAACAAATAACCAAACAACAAACAACAAAAAACAAACAAAAAAACCCTCCAGCAAACCCAAAGCAAATGGGAGAGAGTGACATTCAGAGTTATGACATTATTAGGATCAAATGCACAGTTTTGACAAAAAAAAAAAAAAAATCACAAGGCATACAAAAAGAAAAGTATAGGTCTCTTAAAAGAAAAATAAAAACCAACCAAATGTTTGAAGAAACACCTGAGGGTAGAGTTTTTCTACTGCAAAACTTTAAAATAATTGTATTAAACACGCAGAACTTAGAGAAGGGCAAAGAAAAATATATAAAAACAAAAAAGAAATAGCAATAAATATACAGAAAACTAAAAGAAACCAAAAGGAAATTCTGGAGCTTAAAAGTACAACTGCTTATATTAAAAAAACTCACTAGAGGGATCAAAGGCAGATTTGAACAGGCAGAAAACAGAATTTGTGAAATTGAATATGACCATGGAAATTGCTGAGTAGAAGAAACAGAAGACTTCAGAAAAATGGAAAGTCTATGGTATTTGTGGGATATCATCAAGTGAATCAACATTTACATTATGGGAATCCTGGAAAGAGGGAGAAAAGAGGACAGAGATTATTTGAAAAAAATAATTAAAAAACAAGGTCAAAAGTCACCATGTTTATGTAAGATATAAATGTGAAAGGCCAAGCACAAAAAATTCTAGGTAGAATTAAGTCAGAGACCCATACTTAAAACATAATTAAACTGTCTAAAGACAGATTCTTGAAGGCAGCAAGAGAAAAGGTACTCATCACAAACAAGAGAATGGTAGTTGTCAGAACAGCTGGGAGTGGGACATGTTCATTGTTTAATGGATATAGTCCACTATGCCAGATAAAATATGCATGATGGATGGTGGTGGCAGTTGCACTATAACATAAATGTTCTAAATATCACCAAACTATACATTTAAAAATGGGCAGGCTAGCTTGCCTCTTTTACCCTGAATTTTTTGATGTATAAATTTTAAAAATGTTCATGAAATCCAATTTATTTTTTGTTGCTGCGTATGCTACTGATACCATATTTAAGAGAGCACTACCAACTCTAATGTCAAGATACTTCTGTCCTATTTCCTTTCAAAAGTTTCATAGGTCTTATATTAGGTCCTTGATTCATTTTAATTTTTGTATGTAGTACCAGAAAGTGTCTAATTTTATTCCTCTGCATATGGATATCCAGTTTTCCCAGCACTTTTTGTTAAAAAGACCACCCTGTGCCACTGAATATACTTAGTTTCCTGGTTGAAAATCTTTTGACTCATATCAGGATTCTTTCTGGGTGCTCTGTTTCATTGCTCTACATGTCTTTATGTCAGTGCCCAACATAAAATATTATCATATTTTTATAAAGTTTTATAAGTGTGAGACCTCCAGTTTTATTCTTTTTCAAGATTGATTTGACTCTGGGGCATGTTGAAATTCTAGGTGAATTTTATGAAGGATTTTTTCATTTCTGGGGGAAAAGAAAACCCTTTGGAATTTTAAGATACTGAATCTTAGGTGACTCATTAGATGTCAGCAGCATTTTACCTAGCTGTGACAACCAAAATCATCTCCAGGCCTTGCCTAGAGTGGGCCTCGTCTATTGGACAGGGGGACCTACAGGGTAGTAGGGAGTGTTGGGCAAAATCAGCTCTAGTTAAGAACCACTCTACAAACTTATTAAAGCTTAGTTCATCTCCTATACATAAAATACCTCAGGAAAATATAAAGACTACTTGTCACACCAGCTGCTTTTAAGGAAGGCAACAGAATGACTGAAGTAGAGTGGGAAGAAAAAAGCTTATCTTTAACTACATTTTTATGGGCTTTTAGTCTTGTACCTCTTTTAATCCCTCTACTCACTTCTGCCACCCTAGTCTAAATAACTTCTCCTTCTTCCTCTCCCTCAGTCTCTCAACTACTCCAACAGTCACCTAATGAATTCCACTCTTTCCTCTTCTCAATCCACTTCTCAGTTCACTGCTACTAGTAACTAGTTAACCTTTATAAAGTTAAACCAGTTCATACTAACTGGCTCAATATCTTCCAAATTTCAGAAAGTCAGAATCTTAAGATAGACTTCACACAATTTGCTATCCTTCCACTAATTTCTTTATTTCTGATCTCTCTTCCTAGCATTTGGTTTTCATGGATCAAAAAAGAACAGCAATTTCATAAACTGAAACTTTTATTGTTTCCTTTGCTTTCTAACTCCGGACTTTTGTTTCTCAAGGATGACAGGGTGTTTGCACTTGCTATTCTCTGTTGGGGACACACTTCACCCAATGATATCTTTCACTTCCCAACTCCTTCAAGCGTTTACTTCTCAGGGGCCTTATCTCTGGAACAACCTATTGTTAACTACAACATCTATTAATATCTAATATGTAGTTTAATTATCTTGTTTGATGTTGCTTTTCTCCATCTTGATCCATGATTCTCAAACCTGAGCCTGCATTAGAACCACCTTAAAGACTTACAAAATGAAGTTTCTAATTTGGAGGGAGGAGAGTAAAGGCTGACAATTTGCATTTCTAACAAGTTCTTAGGCAATGTTGATGTTGCAGATCCAGGTTCCACATTCTGAGAATCAGTATTTTAGAATGTAAACTCCACAAGACAAAGGTTTTTGTCAACTGCTTATATCTCTACAACTTGGTCAAGTAAAATTGAGGCAGGAAAATAACTTTAGAAGTTCCCAATTTTGCACTGCATCCTCTGATTTGGTCATATGGTACTAAAATTTTCCTAAATACTGCAAAAGATATGACTATGACTACTGTCATATAATTGTGCTCACTCCCATTAAAAATATTAAATATTTTTAAATATTGGGTTTAAATATTAAGCCTAGTACCTATGAATGTGATGCTAATTGGAAATAGGGTTTTTACAGATCTGTCAAGATATGGTCATCAGGGTGGAACCCAGTGCAACATGACTGGTATCCTTATAAGAAGGGGAGAACACCATAGCAACACAGAGATGCACAGGGAGAAGGCCACTGACAACTGAGGCAGAGTGATACATCACTGTCCCTGGTCAAGGAACACCAAGAACTGCCAGTGACACAAACAAAAAAAGCCATGCAACGGCTTCCTTCTTAAGACTCTGAAAGCAGGGCACTGCTAGCTTCTTGATTTCAAACTGTTTAGTCAGACAATAAACTTCTCTTGCTTTAAATTTTCTTTGTTACAGTAATCCTAAGAAACTAAAAACTGGCCTGGCATGGTGGCTCCTGCCTGTAAGCTTCAGACTATGAAGCAGTCGGGGCTAGGGATCGCGGTTCGAGTCCTGCCTGGGGCCTGTAGTGAGACCTAGTTCCAAAAAATAGCTGGGCATGGTGGCGCGTGCCTGTAATCCCAGCTACCTGGGAAGCTGAGGCTGGGGATTGCTTGAGTCTGTGGTACTCCGGGCAACAAGAGCCTGCGGTTCCACGGGCAAAAATAGCAAGACCTAGTCTCAAAAAAAAAAAAAAAAGAAACTAAAAACTGGGAATGAAAATGACTAATACCACACTGAATATAATTTCAAAGTCTGTCTTTCATCCAACTTCTACCAATTTCAAAGTGCATTAAGAAATCTCATTGTAACAAATCATATTTCCTGTTTGCGAATCTCTCCATTTGAATAAGTACCTTCAATGTACAAGGCAACTCACACTATAGGTTCTAAATAATTTCTCCTATCTTTTTACGGGTTTCTCTATTTCACAAATACCAATTTTTGTTTTTTTTTTCCTTCTATTACTAAAGATTTTGGCTTGTATTTTTCACTTGGATATTTGAATAAGCTGCAAAGTGAAAATTTTAGTATTTATTCAATACATATTTAGATTTTAAGATAAAATGTTATATTGTCTTTCAAGGAATAATTCTCCATTTTTCTCTTGTTTTTTTTTTAAAAGATAAATGACTTTACTCCCATTGAATACTGGGTAAAAGAACTTCGTCCTACCTGTTTTTCCACCTCATTTGCACAGTAGCTGTTTTACATAATTCTCCATAAGTCTTCTGAAAGCAACACAACTGTATTTAGAAGTTTAACATTTTAAGTGATTCTGGATTGAATTTCAGCATTAAATTGTCCATTTCCCATTTAGTGTATGTTTACATATGTACTGCCACAAGATATCCGATCAATAATTTCACCAAAGACTAATTTAAACTACCATGGTTCAGATAATTTATAAGCTGTAAAACGCAATTTTAATCTTAACGAGTACATACTATATACAGGTAGCACAGAAGTAGCTATTGACAGTTTTGAGCTTCTACGACAGATGAACATTAATTCATTTTATAGACTCCTAAATAAATTCATGATAACACTCTAAGAACTTATGAATATTGAATCTATGCAAAAATATAGACTAATATAATCTATACCACCCAATACACAATTTTTTAAGAAAAACTCACTATCATCAAATGGATAGTAAACATTAGCCTTAAAATACCGAATCCTAAATTTCGATACCATATACCATATATATACCATATACCATATTTTACTTAACATGAATTGTTTGGTAACTTGAAACTTTATATTTATTTAAATTGCGCATCAAAATATATACTAAGACTGGTATAAATAAGTAGTTTACTTAGAGCAGATAGTATTGTATGATGTGCATCTGGTCCACCTGACATTGATCTGATAAAGGATGTGGAAAGCATTATTCTAAATACCTTCTAGAAACTCACATTCCCAGTCTAAATATACAGCCGAATTATACAATAGAAATTATGCGTAACACTTTTTCTGGTATTCACGAAGAGATCTCTATGTTCTAATGCCACGTTTTAGTAAATGAACATATTTCCATTCCTTACAAGTTGACCTAATGATTCACTCCGAGGCACTCAAGTTCTAACTTTATAACTAACTTTTACATTTATAAGAGATCGGTTCATAATTGGCAGAGGTTTCCAATTCGAAAAGCGTTAAAAGGACCTACCATACCAAATTTCGAGAACTAGCCTCCTTCCCCAAAACACAAGCAACATTTTGGCTAGTCAGATTAAAAAATAAATAAATAAATAAATAAAGGGAAGAAAGGGAAAAGGTAAGACCTAGGGAAAGGGAGTCCCCTAAACCACGCTCATCTGTAAAGAGCGCACAACTTACCCACATCAAAGCAGTTTGGCCACCGCTGCTCAGCCAGCACCCACCCACCTGACTCCAGGCTTGTGCGTCTGGGAAGAAGGGGATCAGGGAACAAACTCCTCCCGCAGGCAGCAAGTGCTCCAACACACCTGGCTGCCTCACGCGGCCAGGGGCAGGGACGTCTGACAAAGTGAATGAGCCGCGGCCAAGCCTGACAACCCGAGACGGCGCCGGCACTCGGGGGACCGCGGCGGGCGAGGGGGGCGCCGCACCTGAGCGCCGCGTCCTGCCCCGCAGAGAGGGGTCTGGCGGAGGGGCGGGGAGGCCCGCGGGGCAGGACTGCACGGCGACGCGGCTCCCACCGAGGTCCGCGAGCGCCTCACTGTCGCCGCCCGACGGCAGGCGGCGCGCGCCAAGGGGCGGGAGAGGGCGAACGGGAAGGACCGGCGACCGAGATCTGGCGCGAGTCGGCGGATAGCGGCCCAGCGGCGGGCGCCCCCTGGCCACGCGCGGAGGCGCCGGGGGCAGGAACCAGCCAGCGCCGCGCTCGGGGGTCGCGCGCCTCAGCCCACGGCGACCCCAGACACCTGTTTGGCGGCGTCCAGGACTGGAGTCCAGCGCCTCGCTGCCCAGTCCCCCGAACCCCCCCCCAACACACACATACTCCGAGAGGGGAAGGCGAGGGGAGCCGAGACCTTGGACCCGGAGCCTAAGGGCGCCTCCGCCGGCCGTACCTGACATCAGAGGCGGGCTCCCCGCGCCCTCCCGGGGGGTGACGGAGGGGGACAGCCCGAAACCCGCCAACTTCGCTGTCTCCGCAGCCGCAGAAGTGGCTGGTGGCCGCTAGCCGGGGCCGCCCGCTGCCGCCCAGATTATTGCCGGGCAGCGGCAGGGGCGGCTGCGGCCGAGGCGGACCCAGCGCGCGCTCGCGCCCGCTCGCTCCTCCCCGCCCCGCAGCGCGTCCAGGCCGCGGCCCGCCAACGGCGCAGCCGCCACCCAGGGGTCCGCGAGCTCTGACGTCGCCGCGGCCGCACCAGCCCCGGGGAAGGGCGGAGCGAGAGGGGGCAGGGCGGGGGCGGGGAGACGGCGACGTGCGGGAGCGGGGATTGGCCGTCGGGGCGCGCCCCGCCCTCTGCGAAGGGGTCTGGGAAGTCGGGGCTTCTGCGAGCGGCGGTGGCGCGCGCCGGCGGCTTGTGGGGCGGCTGGCCTCCGCCTTCCTGGACTGCTGGAGGGGCGTGCGCTGGCTTCCCGACCGGTAGAGGGACGACAGGAATGACACAGCAGGGGGTGAAACTGGGGTGCCCGAGGGGCCCGTGAGGGGCAGGCTGGAGCCCGCAGGAGTGTTGGCCTCTGGTGTGTTCTCTTCCCGCTTGTCTCCCGCCGCACCCCTCCTGTTGTCCAGCCCCCCGCCCCCCTCGCGCTCCTCCCGCAGTGTCTGGCCCCCATGAAGCAAAGTGTAGCGAGATGAGGTTTGCAGAGCGCTCTGGGTGACTAGCTGTGTGGTCCTGAAGGGCTGAAAAGCACTTAATGGTACCACAGCTTTCTTTAGGCGCCTCGGTTCCTTGGTTCTGTCATTACTTGGGTGTTGCCAGGTCAAGGCAGAACCTTCTGCGGGACGTTGTCAAACTCATTTCCCCTGTAGTTGACAAGAGAGTTTGAATCAGAAAGCCATCTTTGGATGAGAGGGAGGAGCTGCGAGCTTTTGAGGCCCTCCACAGCAGTCAGGAGATGGAGGTAAGGTCGTGGCTTTACTGGTGTTGAACATCATCGACGAGACTCCTGGAGGGTCTGGAGCTGCCTGCTTCCCTTTCACGCCCTCCTCCTGAGGTAGTTGTTAGCGTCTTTCAGCATAGCCCTTGGGAGTATGGACCTTGGACTGGAATCTTGGTCCCTCCATCTATTAGCATTGTAACTGTGGCAAGTTACTTAACCACATGGCTGGAACATGCAAGTTACTGTCGTTTTCCACTTAATTTGTTTAGATTCGGCTTTAGTGTAGTTTTACAGGGTATGCCTCTAATAGATACAAAAGAGTCTTCTAAAAGAATTCGAAAACTTGCGGTGATTATTAGCCAGATCTCTCATATTTCAGGTGAGAAAACTGAAGTCAAAAGATGCAGTGACAGGCCTTGCTAGAAAAGAGGAGCTAGTATCCTGATATCCAGGTTAGTGCCTTTGCCCTGGGTCAGGCTGGGAAGCTTCTCCTTCACATCCTACCTCCATCCTCTTTTCTTCCTTAAACAGGGAAAGGAGACCTTTTCAGAAGTCACGTTGTTACAAAAAGCAAAGCAAAACAAACCTCAGGATCCCTTATCATAATTTTATTGGAAGTTAAAATGAAAAAAGAATAAAGATATGGAAACCTTCCAAGGATAACAGCATGTCTAAGAAAACTACCAATAAGTAGATAGGTTGATATGAACAGTATCAGATCAAATAAATACATCCTCTCTTGGGTTTTTGAAAAATATACAAACCTATTCAAACAAATACAAAAATATTGTCCAAATTCCATAATCCAGAGATAACCACCTTTAAAAGTCCATGTTACATTCCTCTAGACTTATGTAAGACTAAAAAAACAAAAATAAGTATTGTTGTCAAACTGAATCTATGTATACAGTTATTTACTGAACAATATGTCATGAATGACATTTTCAAAAGTAGAGTCTATTAAGTGGACATACATCATTGAACCCGATTCTGTTGATTGAAATTTGCTTTTTCCTCAAAATTTTTACTGTTTATAACATAACTCTTTGATATATTTCTTTATGAATAAACCTTTGTGAAAGTGTGCAGTTACCAACTTGGGTAACTTCTTAGTAATGGCATAGCTATGGACTAACTCTTCCATTGTATACACTAGAAAAAAACAAAGTTGTGATTACTTTAAAAGATATACTTTCTATTTGGATCTCTTAAATGCCCATATCCTCTCATTTTAAATACAGGTACACCTCACATGTCTGGTATGCTATTTCAATTAAAGGTATCAGAAAATGGAACAGAATATATATATATATATATATATATATATATATATATATATATATATATGCGGGACAGTGGACATTACTAATAGTTTACTTAAAATATGACTTTAAAATGTTCAGGTCACTTTTTCTGTTAAGGAAATGCTGGTTTAAAACAGTGTTTATGACTAAGGGGAGTATGTTCATACTTCTTCACCACATACCCACCACTAAAGTATCCACCTGAACCATTAAAGTCCATCTCCACATTGTGCCCCCTTCTACTTCCTCTAGTAACCTCAGTTCTGCAGTCACATTTCTCAGGTTTCTTTTGTTTCAGTTCTGTCTCTACTTTTGTTTCTTTATATTTCCCATATGTATGAAATCACCTAGTATTTGTCTTTCTTCTTCTGAATTATTTCACTTAGCATAATCCTCTCCAGTTCCATCTATGTTGTGGCAAATGGCAAAATTTCATTTCTTTTTATAGCTGAGTAGTAGTTCATTGTATAATAACATCTTTTTATCCTGGTCATTTGCTGTTAGACACTTGGATTGTTTCCAAAACTTGACTATTATAATTAATGCCGCAGTGAACATAGTAAGAAATTGCTGGGTCATATGGTTATATCTATTTTATGTATTTTGAAGACCCATCATATTGTTTTCCATAGGAACTGAACCAGTCTACATTCCCCCAACTGTGCAGGAGTATTTCTTTTTCTCCAAACCCTCACCAACATTTGTTATTTCTGTGTTTTTGATATAAGCTGTTATCACGATTGTGAGGTGGTACCTCTCTATGGTTTTGATTTACAACTGCTACCTGTTTAAACCCATGTTTTCTTCATTACTAGTAGACTTCGATTTTTTTTTAAATTAAGGGTGACTATGTGTTCATTTAAAAATGTTTACTTCTTCAGACTCTTATGAGCATGGTTGACCATGTGAACTGTCAACACAATGAGAGTGAATAGTGAATAGTGCTAGGAGGGCCTCAAAACCTTATGGGGAAAATGTCCTTTAGCCATTCGACCTGCACTTATCCTCTCTCTTACCTACTGCAGCACATCATATTAGATAGAGATGGAGCAGCCATATTTCAACCATAGAAGGAAAACACCCACACAATAATATTGTAGGAAGCCAAAGGTGCCTGGTTCATGACTGCTTTGATGGGCCAGCTTAGTTACTGTGGACTAACCATTTCTGGATTTGTTGTTAGGTAAGGGAAAATAAATTTTTTCTATTTAAGGTTTTGTTTGGATTTCTCTTAGAAGCACTGAATGCAATTCCTAATTGATCTGAACAGGTCATCATTTATTTAACAGTACGTGTAGAATATTTTAGTAGACCTGGTGAGATAAAAGTGGGAACCCAAAATGAAAACAAACAAGTAATTACAACAAAATACTACCCTTTTTCTAATAGACTTAGTTTTCCATTTAAATACCCAAGCATTACAATTAGATTAGTAAATCATTTGTTAATTTAGTTCTATAAATTGAATTAGATTCACTGATTAGTAGTTTTAAAATATGTCCACAAGTTCTTTGAAACTTCTTTCTTCAAAACATGAAGCTTAATTCCCTTCACCTTGAGTTTATATATATATATATTTGATCATTGGATATCCTGAGGTTCTCTACCAGCATGTCACCCATGAGCCCTTACCTTAATCTCTTGTGCTCATCCTTCCCCCTTCCTTGTTGTGTGCTTTTGTTCTGCTGTCAGTGTATTTGTTTTCACTTTTTCTTGTCCTTTTGTTTGTTTTCCCTATATTACACCTATAAGTGAGTCCATCTGGTATTTCTCTTTTTTTTTCTTATTTCTGCTAGTCATCTTGAGTTTAGACTGTACTTGAATTTAGACAAGTTCTCATGACTTGTTCTTATGAGTAAATGTAGAAATGATGGTCTGATTTCCTAGAAGACATTATAAAACAGATACCAGTTTTCTTCTTGTTCTCTTTCTGGCACTGCTTGCTAGGGAAAGATAGATGTCCTATCATGTAGTAAGGCCATAGGTTATGGAGGCCACATTATGAGGAACTAAGGCTTCCAGCCAATAGTGAGTAAGGAACTAGGATTCCAGGTAACAGCTTTGTGACTGAACTTGGAAGCAGATCCTCTAGTGCAGTCAAACTTTTAGTTGACTACATCTCTGCACAGACTCTGAGATAATAAATATTTGTTGTTTTAGACAACTAAATTTTGAGATAGTTTGTGATGCAGCAAAGATAAGTAATGCGGCTGGGGAGACTTACGAGGCCCATCCTATTTTATGTGTAAGCAATTAAGCATTAAATATTTTGGGTATGTATGCCATGAAGACCTTTCTTTCAAGGAATGGTATCACTTATTTGCTGATTTTATTGTGTACTTACTAGCATCATTCATAATACGCTGTTGGGTTTTAAGATCATGGGTTGTTAGATGTCAGATCTCCTTTTATTAGCCTATTGAAAGTTTATTGCACTTTGAAAACAATACATAATTATGATGACCCCTTTTTCTTTCATGAATTAATTTGTAATTGTGACTGGGTACCTGCCCATACTTATGGTAACAGTGTAGTTAAACATACTTAGTAATAAACAACTTTTAACTAGTAATTTCCTCTGAATCTTAGAGGCTAGGCTTTCCAATAGAAAAATTACACTCAATAGCAAGAAAATAAATGGTAGACTATGTCTTTTTCTTTCAGAGAGGAGGACTTGGGCACACAGGGGAAAGCTTTCCACAATAGAACATCAGAAGTAGAGATTATGCAATTATTGACAATACACATTTTGTTGGTATAACTAATCCTTGAGGTAAATATTTAGCATGAGTAAGGTAGAACCTTACTGTAAGATTTAAGTCCTAGTTATATAGTAAATGAGTCATCCAAATTCCTTGGTTTTATTTTTTTTCTTACTGGCTGCTATTCAGTTTTGACTTCAAATCAGTTGAAACTACTGACTTAACTAGACATAAGAATATTTGTGGTTGTAGATGAGCCCTGCCACCTGCCATCTTCATTAATCTCAGTAGGAAGAAGACTGCAGGGGGAAAAGGACAGAGATTCCATTTCTGTTGCTGTCCATTTCTGTGCTTTTTAGCAAAGCTTCTTTCTCATTGAAAATACCTGTCAAGACAAAGTATTTCCTCCCCCATGGAAGCTAAGAGTGGATTTTCTAAGCATTTTAAGATTTTGAGACAGTTGGAAAGGCTAGTGTTATTTTCAGAACTGACTTATACGTGAATGGGGTAAAGGTGGAGAATGAAGCAGAGGAGCAAATAACAAAAAGAAAATCTAGAAAATGCTTTTAACCTCAAGGGAAGAAGACTCAGCATGACTCACAACACAACTTGAAAACAGAGACTGCCACATATGCATTGAGGAGACTCATGTCTTCCAGAGAAATAGTCTCAATTTATGAGGTTAGGCTTCCTGGGGTTGCTCCTTATTCCTCTAGTTCCCTGGAATAAGAATCAGAATATTCCTTAATTGTTTTCCCTGGTGGCTCAACAAAAGCAGAATACACTTCTTGTAAATAGAATAGATGAGGCTGGCTTCAGTTTAAAATCCCTGAGCAGTAAATTATTTATAGATGTGTATGCTACCTCTGTTTTTGGAAAGAACTAGCTGACTTATAAACTTTAGCTGCATAATATGGTGTATTTTTTTCTTCTGTCTTTTAAGTTGTATTTAAATGTACTTAAGTCTAAAATTGGATTGCAGTAAATACTTTGGTTTCTGTCCCTTCTCCTTTGAGGATTCTTTCCCAGAATTCCTTTTTCCTCAATACCCATATACAAGTTGGATCCCTGTAGCTATGATTGACCCATCCTCATGACCATGGATGATTGGAGAACTTTTGATTCTTGAAGGAATCTGAATCAATGATTCTCATATCAGGGAACCTGGAATTGCAAGAGAGAGGCTTTGGTTGCTCTCTGCTGAACACCGACTGTAACCCAAACATGGACTTGTGTATTCCACTATGCAAGCAGAGAAGGAAATGAAGTAGACTGAAAAGAGTATCAGCCCTGAGCTGTCATGCTTCCAGGGCAGATGGGGAGGGAAGGAAGGTGGGGGAAGAGCTGGTAGGGCAGGGGGAAGAGGAGGCACCCACCTGCTTTGAAATTCCTACACTGTACTTTTATATTAAATTGCACTTTTTGATTTATATTAAATGGATAATTTTTCCATTCTTTAAAATACATTTCTCTTTACTTCAGAGATCTAAATAGTTGTTTTCATTTATGAGAAGTAAAAAAAAATGTATTTGAAAGCTTTGGTTTGAGCAGTAACATAAGTCTTATGAAAAGAGAGCAAAAGGCAGAGTAGGAAGCACTAAGCTCTTGTTCTCTCATAGAAAAACAAGCAGCAACTGTCAGAATTAATTTTGTGAAGATGCTGAAAAATTGTTAAAAGTTTACAGCAACCACGGAGCACGGCATCAGGAAAAAGGCACTTCAAAACAGTAGGAAGATGTTATGATGATTTTACACATCTTTCCCCTGCCCTTCTCCTGCATGGGGGCAGCCTTATGTGTCAGTAGTCTTAAAGCAGCAGTAGTCATAAAGCTGTGCAGTCATGAATGCAGTCATGATAGCCATGTGATAGCAGTCTTAAAGTGGCAGCAGCCTGTGTCCCGCGCACAACTGTTACCCTGGAGAGAGCAAGTTGACCTTATTTAAAGATACTGTGACGTCTGGTATCCTATGAATCCTGAATTGTACCCCCCTCCCCCAAATCCTGTGTTCAAGCCTTTGCCCCCAATATGACTATGAGGACATTGTAGATCTATGAGGACATTATAAAGGTAAAATGAGGTTAAGGGTGAGATCCTCATTCCATACGACTTGTGCCCTTTTCAAAGGTAACACCAGAACTTTCTCTCTCCATTCTGTGAGAGCTCAGTGGGAAGGCAGCTGACTGTCGACCAAAATGAAAAACCTAACCAGAAACTGAATTGGTTGGGCCCTTGTTCTTGGACTTGTAACACCTAGAACTGTGAGAAATTTCTGTTATGAGATTTTGAAGTTTGTTATGTTAGCCCAAGCACAATAAATACATGGGGCAACCTGAAGTTCAAAGTATTTACTTCTTGTTTCACCTAATTCAGAATGCAAGAGAAAGAACTCAAACACTGCAAACTGAATTGACAACCTTCAGGCACCTGTGGCAGTGATTGCAGTTGAAACATAGAATACATTGCCTAAGGAGTAAGCTGGGGACAGTTTCTGTGGAAAATTAGTAACCATGTGCACACGGTAACTTAGAAAGCGGTGTGTGTGCCCATGGAAAGATATGTGCCCAGGAAACACCTGAGAAGATTTGTCTTTCACCTTGGTGATCCATTGGCAAGTATGACTAATTGAAGGAAGCCCTTGACCCAGAGTCAGTTTGGTAAAATGTGGAGATACCTAGTATTCAAAGACATTTCTGTCAAAATATTAGCTGAATATAAGCTAAGGACTACATTGATAAAGAATATAGTTTTCCCAGTAATAATTTGGAAAAGAAATCATATAAACTGAGACAGCTTATATAGTTTACATAAACTGACTCGTCTTCAACAACCAAAAATGCAGCAAACTCTGTGAAAGGAGGAGAATCTGGCTTCCAGTGACCACATTAAAATAGTCAAATACTCTGCTTTCATTAAAAAATATCTAAAGACTTATAAAGAAGGAAGCAATTAGTTCTCATTCAAAGAAAGTACAAAATTCATTGGCAGAAACCATTTCTGAAGAAGATTAGACATTGAAATTACTATTTGGCACCCCATAATGATTTGGTAAACAAGTTAACCATATACTACAGTGATCCATGAATCCCTGCATCTGTTGATAGCATCATTTTCCATTGTTCTTGATGGGACTTCATTGTTCTGTTCATGGTAGCTCATAAGAGTACAAAACTCCATGACTAATAAGCATGTTGAGTGATTGACCAAGAGATGAAATTAAAAGTAATTAAGGATTATGAAAGTGGAAAATGGCTATAGCTTGTCAGGCATTTTGCTATTCCAATCTTGTTATAGACTTAAAGAATATGAAACAGTTGAAGCTACTAAAGTCTGTTTCATTGAAACAATGGGACTGACAAAAAATTCAAGAAAGGCCTATATTAGATATGGAGAAACTTGTACTAGATTGAAGACTTGACTTGGAAGTACATTACTTTTAGCACCATGATAAGCATGACCAGAGGAAAAGGTTGTTTGTGATGTTGAAAGCAAAAAGACTGGACTTGACTGCAATGTTGAGTTTGTTGCTAGCTCTGATTTTTACACGATGATGAAATCTCTTAAGGGCCCATTTCTCAGAATGCATCCCTATTGTTAAGCCACACATGAATTTATACACATGATTATAAAGCAGTTGTCTTAAATATGTTAAAAAAAAAACTAATGGAAAACTTTAGGCAAAGAACTAAAGGCAATGAAGACAGTGAACAAAATGAGAATGTCAGTAAACAATTAGAAATTATAAGAAACTAAATGGACATCCTGGAGCTGAATAGCTACAACTTGGGCAAACTGTTTACTCTAAAACAATTTTTTACAGAATGATCTAGTTCTGGTTCCCCAGGTTCCCCAGATGGCCTATCATACTATAAGGATGTGGTAAATGGTAGCTATTTTTATAAGTAATCAGAATAAGTGGATTGATCAAAAATTTTTAAAGGAAATATGTTTTCAGCAAGGTTTTCTGTTTCTTGTCACACTTTAGTCCCATTGTAGTAATATTAATTACAGACATTCACTATAAAGATGTTAATACTAAAATAGGCATGTGATTTTTATCCAAGGGTCTGTTACCTCTAATGTAAAAGAATTGAACTAAGTAATTTCTAGGTTTTATTTGTGTGTGTGTGTGTTTGTGTGTTTGATTATAACCTCATAAGACTAAGGATTTGGTGGACACTTCAAAAGTTGAAGCAACTATTTCTGAGAATCAGAGTTTCTCTGTTGAGAGTGTATCAACAGAACCATAGTTTTAAGTCCTTTTGACTAACAGTCTACTTGCAAATACTTTAGACTCTTGTTACAACATTGTTTGCACTAAATATGTCAGTATAGCCGTAGTCAATAATTTAGTTATTATAAAAGTAGAAAGTTTTGTCTATTGTTTTGTTGTAGTCTTACAGTTGCTTAAACTCTATTTAAATAAATTGTAAATTTTTTATTATTTTTATTTCTAATATTAATTACTTCTCTTCTGCTTGCTAGTGCTGCAGAGGCAGTTCTGCCTAAACCGAAAGGAAGACTTCTCCACTTTCCTCTGCCATCTGTTAGCATTAGTCCTAGGGACTGGTTTCTTGCATGGTGTGCAACTATAGTCACATCTTTAGACAAATCCTGGGACATATTCTACCTATTTTATCTTTTGTCTCTAGAATGGTTGTACATCTATCTTTTCGAACCAATTAGAATGAAACCTCAACCTCTACTTAGAGTTGAACTTGTGTCTTTTCTACTGAGTGCATCAGGATTGCAGAAGCATATAGACCATCTGAATTTTCTTTGCCTTCTAAGCATCTGTCTCTACCTGTATTTTCCTACTTCCTGCCTGAGAAGGGTAGTCTGACATTGTTTGTCAGACCCCCTGTTCTCTCCCTCTATTTTGTCTCTCCCCTGCTCTATTTCTTCTATTCAATATGTGTATTAGAGCATTGTCACACAAGATAACAATCTATATCCTTTTACATCAGACTTGTCAAGGATATAACTGATTAGGAAAATGGCCAGAGCTAGATGTTGATGGCACATGATGGAGGCTGGCAGGGAAGTCACACTTTGTAGTTGAATTTGGAAGTGGATTGTGATGGTAGCATACAGAAATGGAATAGAAACAGTTCAGAAAAGAGAAATTCACTTAGATGAGGAGACTGGAATTTATTCTCAATAAAAATTATTGAGAATAGAAGGTACAAGGATGTAAATGTAGGGCAGGACACAGCTGAAGGAAGAAATAGGATCAGGAAATTTCAGTATTTTTGCTCTTCGTGTACAAATGGCCATTAATGGTATGCTGTCTTTTATCTTAGAAATATAGATACATTCCCCAATTTAACATAACTAAGTACAAAGCTCTCTAGGATATGAGAAATGAAATGAGAAGAGGTACTGTGCTCCGGCTCTCCGAGCTCCCAGCTCATAACTGAGTGGCTAGTCCCCTTTTTTTTCGTTACATGTTAAATATATTTTATAGACTACTATGTTACTCTTTTTTTTTTTTTTTTGAGACTAGGTCTTGCTATTTTTTCCCGTGGAACCGCAGGCTCTCGTTGCCCGGGGTACCACAGACTCAAGCAATCCCCAGCCTCAGCTTCCCAGGTAGCTGGGATTACAGGTGCGCACCACCACGCCCAGCTATTTTTTTTGGAACTAGGTCTCGCTGCGGGCCCCAGGCAGGACTCGAACCGTGGTCCCTAGCCCCAGCCACTTCATAGGCTGAAGCTTACAAGCACGAGCCACCGTGCCCGGCCCCTCTTTTTTTAAAAAAAAAATTATTTATATATAATTTTCACATCTTTGTGATCTCTGGGGTTCACCCCCCTTCCTGGCCATTCCCATCCTGTCCTCCCTCCCCCAAGTTGTGGACTTCAGTTTGGTTGTTGGCTTGTTTTGACTTTTATTCATGGATTGTTTATCTTTCTTTTCCATGTCCCATATAGTAGCGAAACCATTTTGTGCCTGTCTTTTTCTTTTTGACTTGTTTGTGCTAATATGAATCCTCTGATTCCATCCATGTTATCATATAATTGTCCAATTTGTCATTTTTAATTGATGAGTAACATTCCATTGTGTATATATACCACATTTTTTTTTCATCCAGTCATGTCATCTGTTTTCATACATTTTGGTTACTTCCGTGTCCATGCAATTATAAATAGTGCTGCAATAAACGTCCGAGTACAGGTGTCCCTTTGTACTACATTGAGGTCACTTTTGGGTAAATTCCCAAAAGAGCAATTACTGGGTCAAATGGTAGTTTTATTTTCATTAATTTGAGGGCCCTCCACACAGCTTTCCATAGAGGTTGGACCAGTTTACATTCCCACCAACAATAAGAGTGTTCCTTTCTTTCCCCCTGTTGCCTGTTTTTTTGATGTGGGCCAATCTTACTGGTGTAAGATTGCGGTTTTCATTTGCATTTCCCTTATTGCTAGTGACGTCAAGCAATTTTTCATGTGCTTGTTGGCCATTTGTATTTCCTCTTTGAAGAAGTTTCTTTTTAGTTCTCCCCATTTTATGATTGGGCTTCTTGTTTTGCTTTTGTTTAATTGTGTGAGTTCCTTGTGGATCTTTGTTATTAAACCCTTATCACTTTTGTAGAGGGCAAAAATTTTTTCCTATTCAATTGGGCTTCTTTTAGTTTTTTCTGTCATCTCTTTTGCTGTACAGAAGCTTTTTAGTTTGATGTAGTGCTATCTGTTTATGTTTTCCTTCAGTTTTTTGCCATCAGTAGATATTTCCAAAAAGAGATTTCTGAATTGTAATTCTTGGAGGGTTTTCCCCAAGTTTTTTTCTATGTATGTTATGGTTTCAGATTTGACATTTAAGTCTTTTATCCATTTTGAGTTGGTTTTTGTACAAGGTGTGAGGATGTTGTTTTGGTCCATTATTTTGCATGTCTTAGTCCAATTTTCCCAGCACTGTTTATTGAAGAGGCAGTCTTTGTTCCAATGTAAGTTTTTCACTCCTTTGTCAAGGATTAGTTGACTATATATGTGTGGTTTTATTTCTGAGCACTCAATTCTGTACTGTTGGTCTGATTGTTGTTGTACGAGTACCATACTGTTTTAATTATTATGGCTTTGTAGTATAACTTGAGGTCTGGGATAGTTGGCCCTCTATTCTCTCTTTTTTTGGGCAGGAGGCTTTTTGATATTTGAGGTCTTTTGTTATTCCATATGAACTTCTGTAATTGTTTTTCTGTCTCTTTAAAGAATGTCATTGGAATTTTTATAGGAATTACATTGAATCTGTAGATTGCTTTTGGCAGGATGGCCTTTTTGATGATGCTAATTCTTCCAATCCATGAGCAGGGAATGTCTTTCCATTTCCTTATGTCTTCTATCTCTTTTAGCAGTGTTTTAAAGTTTTTTTTGTATAGATCTTTCACGTGCTTTGTTAGGTTTATTCCAAGGTATTTAATTGTTTTTGGTGCGATGGTAAATGGGTTTTAATTTCTTCTTCCTCTTCTTGGTTTTTTGTGTATAGGAAAGCTACTGACTTCTATGTGTTGCTTTTGTATCCAGCTACGTTACTGAATTGATTTATTATTTCAAGTAGTTTTTCCGAGGTTTTTTTGGGGTTTTGTATGTAGAGAATCATGTCATCTGCCTATAATGATAGCTCAGTTCCTCTTTTCCTATTTGTATCTCTTTTATTTCTTTCTCTTGCCTCATTGCTTTAGCTAAAACTCCAGTACAATGTTAAAAAGTAGTGGGAAGAGTGGACATCCTTTCCTTGTTCCAGATCTTAATTGGAATGATTTTAGTTTTTCTCCATTTAGGATGATGTTTGCCATAGGCTTGTCATAGATTGTTTTTATTATGTTGAGGTATGATCCCTTAATCCCCATTTTTTCAAGGACTTTTATCATGAATGGATGCTGCCTTTGTGGAATGCTTTCTCTGCATCTATTGATATGATTATGTGGTTTTTGGTTTTCTCTTTGTTGATGTGGTGTATTATGTTAATTGATTTCCAAATGTTGAACCATCCTTGTGCCTCTGGGATAAATTCCACTTGATCATAATGAATAATGCTTTTTATGCATCGTTGGATTCTATTTGCAAGGATTTTGTTTAAAATTTTTGCATCTGTGTTCATTGGGAAAATTGGTCTATAGTTTTCTTTCTTGGTGCTGTCCTTATTTGATTTTGGTATGAGTGTGATGTTTGCTTCATAGAATGTGTTTGGCAGTTGTCCTTCTTTCTCAGTTTTTTGGAAAAGCTTTAGTAGTGCTGGGATTATTTCATCTTTGAATGTCTGGTGGAATTCATTTGTAAAGTCATCAGGTCCTGGGCTCTTGTTTTAGGTACAGTTTTGATGACTGCTTCTATTTTGCTGCTTGTAATTGAATTGTTTAAGTTCTCTATATCTTCTTTGCTCAATTTTGGGTAGTTGTGTCTTTCTAAGAATCTGTCCATCTCATCCAGGTTGTTGTATTTATTTCCATATAGTTGTTCATAGTTATCTCTTATTATCCTTAGGATTTCTTTTATAGCTGTTCTAATTTCTCCTATTTCATTTGTGATCCTGTTTATTTGAATTTTCTCTCTTCTTTCCTTGGTGAGTTTTGCAAGGGGTATATCAATTTTATTTTTATTTTTTTTCAAAGAACCAGCTTTTGCTTTTGTTGATCTTCTGGATAGTCTTTTTGATTTCTAGGTTACTTATTTATTCTTTTATTTTTATTATTTCTTGTCTTCCTCTGGATTTTGGATTTTTTTGTTGCTCTTTTTTCTAATTTTTTGATTTGGGAGATAAGGTTATTTCTTTGGTTATTTTCTTGCTTTTTAATATGGGCTTGTATTGCTATGAACCTTGCTCTTAGGTATGCTTTTGCTGCATCCCAGACATTTTGGAATGCTGTGTCTTCTTTGTCCTTTGTTTCAAAGTAGGTTTTAATTTCTTCAATTACCCCTTCTTCATTTAGTAACATGTTATTCAGTCTCCAAGTGTTGGATGATTGTCTTGCTTTCTTTTCATCGTTGATTTCTAGTTTGATGCCTTTATGATCTGAGAAGAAAGTTGGTATTATTTTAATCTTTGTGTATTTATTCAAGTTTGCCTTGTGGCCTAGTATGTGGTCAATTTTAGAGAATGATCCATGTGCATTTGAGAAGAAGGTGTAGTCTTTCCCTTGTTGGTGTAGTGTCCTGTAGATATCTATTAGGTCCATTTTGTCTTCTTTTAAGGCTTTTGTGTCCGTGTGTAGCTTTTGTAGTTTTGATCTTTCCTTTGTTGAGAGTGGAGTGTTAAAGTCTATTAGATATATATTTTCATCAATATTTATTTTCAGTTTTCTTAGTAGTTGTCTTATGAATCTTGGTGCACCCTCAATTGGTGAGTATATGTTGATAATTGTTATGTCTTTTTGTTGGGTTGACCCTTGAACCATTAGGTAGTGACCTTCTTTATCCTTTGTCACTTTTTTGATTTTGAAGTCTGCTTTGTCTGCTATAAGAATGGCTACCCCTGCCTTTTTTTTGGGGGGGGGGAGGCATTTGCTTGTAAAATTGTTTTCCATCCTATTACCTTCAATCTGTGCTTATCTTTTGAGATCAGATGTGTTTCTTGGAGGCAGCAGAATGTTGGGTTCTCTCTTTTTATCCAGTCTGCAGGTCTGTGTCTTTTGACTGATGAGTTTAGTCCATTGACATTTAGAGTAATTATTGATGTTTGAGGTTCTAACATTGGGTTCCTGGTGGTCATTTGGGGTTCTGTTTTAATTTCTTCTTGTTTAATTATTAGATTTTTTTATTCTGTGGATTTTGCTTTAGGGCTTCTTGCATAAGTTCTTGGAGTGGGGTTTTGGTGGTAGTAAATTTCTGGAGACTTTGTTTATCTGAGAAGGTTCTAATTTTTCCTTCATAAGGAATGGACAGTTTTGCTGGATAGAATATTCTTGGCTGGCACTTTTGTCTTGGAGTGTTTTGAAGATGTTGCCCCATTCTCTCCTTACTTGAAGGATCTCTTCTGAGAAATCTGAAGTCAGTCTAATGGGTTTTCCTTTGTAGGTTATCTGTTTCCTATCTCTTGTTAATCTCATAATTTTTTCTTTATCTGTGGCTCTTGAGAGTTTTACTATGATGTGTCTTGATGTATTTTTTTCTTTCATTAAAGTAGTTTGGTGTCCTTTTTGCTTCCTGGATGTCTATTTTCATTCTTCAGATTTGGGAAATTCTCCTTCATTATTTATTGAAAAGTCTTTCAGATCCTATGTCTTTCTCTTCTCCTTCTGGGGTTCCAATTACTCTTATATTTGTTTTCTTTAGGCCCTCTGACAGATTTCAGATTTTTTCCTTCTGTCTTCTTACTTTGTTTTTCTCTCTTTCTTTCTTTGTCCTCTCTACTTCTGTGTCCTCTAGTGTGCTAATTCATTCTTCTATTTCTTCTAATTTGCTTTCCTGGTTTTTCCCTGCATTTTTGAGCTCTTTTATTGTTCCCCTTAGAAACTGTTATCTCAGTCGGCTTCTTATTTAGGGTTTCAGTCTCATTCTTCTGTTCATAAATGATATTGCTCATTTTGCTGCATTCTTTTTTATACTTCTCTTAGCTCATTGAAAGTTTCTGACCTCTTGCTTTCCCCTTTTTCTCCATCTTCCCTTACCTCTTTTAATGCTTTTAACAAAAAGATTCTGAATTCTTTGTCTGACATAGATAGCATTTCTTCCATGTCCTCCATGTTGTTTTCCATAGGTTGTTTATCCTTTGGTGATGAGTTATTCTTCTTAGGGCTCACTTGAGTATTTGTATTCTTCCTCCTTCCTGTGTTTTCCCTTCAGACTTGCTCTATGTATTGATTCACTGCTGTTTTAGAATTTGATGGCATTGGCGAAGCTGACCAAGTTGTGGTTATTTTTATCTCTGTGCTTTTACTTCTGTGATGGATATATCTTGTTTCTGTTGGCTATTTTGGGGGACAAGTTCTTTTTCAGTCAGTGGATGTGGTGCATAAATGTGGTTTCTATTGTATTGTCTGTCTTCTTTTTTTCATTCTTTCTCCTCTTTTAGATTGATGGGTTTTAAATGTTTTTTGGTGCCCTCAAGCGTGTATCTTTATTTAGTGATGTGTCTAGGATTTTTTGTATAAACCCTTTTGGTTGGGGTGTCTTGACAGACTTGTGTAGTCAGTGTCCTTGGTTCCCTAGTATGCACCGGTGCTTTCAGGTCTCTGTGCTGTGAGCAGATTTCTTGCTGGAGTTCCTGGTGTTAAACCTCAGTCTTTGGTAACCTCTGGCCTAAACACTGGACCCTCCTTAGCCCGCAGGTGGGTTGCCTCAGCAACAGGAGTAAGCCCTCTGCATGGCTCTGGGTCCCTGTGTTGTGAGCAGTTTTCCTGCTGGAGTTCCTGGTGTTAAACCTCAGTCTTTGGTTACTATGTTACTCTTTCATCTGTTTCTGTATGAAAGTGCATTCTACTTCATATTAGAACATCTCAAAATGAATTTTTGGACTGTAGCTCACATGGAGACAAAATTTTCTGGTTAACTAATATTAACCATCTAGATGTTTCAGGTAATGAAAATTCAGGAGGTAAAAATGACTTGACAAAGGTACTGTCATCAAACTTAAAATTAGAAGCTCATATATACTCTAAAATATCCTTTTCTTTTTTTCATCAAATTTTATTAATTTACTATTTGTTTACATAACTACACAATTTTGGGAGTATAACTTCACGCTTTGAGATGTGTGCATGCTTCATGCATCCTCTATCGAAGCTCTACTGCCACTGTGCTATCTGTACCCTCTTCCATCCTTTCTCCTCTGGTAACCACCATGTTTTTCAGAGTCTAAGAGTTATTTTTATTGTTTTGTCAGTTTTTTTCTTTGGTTATTTATATTATACAAATGAGTGAAACCACTTCATTTCTTTTACTTCATTCACTTACCATTATCATTTCAAGTTCCCTTCATGTTGTCCCAAAAGCACTCTTTCATCTTTTTTTAATAGTGGTATAGTGTATCATTGAGTATATATACTCAGTGATTGATTGAGTCTATGATTTGGCTATGAATAATAATGCTGTGAACATAGAGGTGAATTAATTTTTTCATATTAATGCTTTCATGTTTTTCAGATAACTGCCTAGAAGTGCTGAATCTTATGGCATATTCATTTTTAATTTTGTAAGATTTCCATACCATTTTCCATAGAAGGTGCACCAATTTACACTCCCACCAACAGTGACTGAATGTTCCTTTTATCTCCATCCCTAGCCAACACTTGTTTTTCCAGTCTTTTTAAATTAATTAATTAATTTTTTTTACATCATTGTCAGCCCCAGGGGTCTCCTACCACTATGTCACCTTAGTGCCATCACTTTAATCTTGTATCCATGCCACCCCTGACTTTCCCCCTCCTACTTCTTGCTCTATATTTTAATTCTGCTGACAATTTATAATTTTTCTTGTCTTTTTGTTTATTTTCCCCTGTATCCCTCATATAAGTGAGATCATCCAGTATTTCTCTTTTTCTTTCTGGTTTATTTCTGCTAGCATGATTCCTTCTAATGCTATCCGATTCCTGTGAATGACATAAGTTTGTCTTTTTCGATAGATGTGGAGAGAAAGGAACACTCTTGCACTGCTGGTGGGAATGTAAACTGGTTCAGCCACTATGAAATCTTGTGCGAAGGACTCTTAAAGTATTAAAAATCGAACTACCATTCAATTCAGTAACCCCATTTCTAGGAATCTACCCAAAGGATGCAAAAGCACTAATTCAAAAGGACACATGTACTCAGGTGTTTATTGCAGCATTACTTACAATAGCCATGATATGGAAACAACCCAAATCCCCCAAAGTAGACAAATGGATCAAAAAGTTATGGTATATGTACACAATGGAATATTTTCCAGTATTTTTGAACAGACCATTCTCATAAGTATGAGCTGAGATTGCATTGTGGTTTTGATTTGCATTTCCCTCACAAAAAGTGATGCTGAACATTTTTTCCATGTTCCCGTAGGCCATCTATATGTCTTCAAACTAGACTTAAAAGTGACAGTAGTCAAATGTTATCATATTAGATAAAAAAAGAAACACTAATCATTGTACTAGATCTGATAGCTCCAAAGTAACTACACACATATACAAACAGTTAATTTATGATAAAACATGCTAAGACCATACAATGGAGAAAGGAAAACCTCTCCAATAAATGGTACTGGAAATTTAGACAGCCAAGTGCAAAAGGATAAACTAGATAATTATTTAATTCCATACAAAAATTAAATTAAAATGGATTAAGATGTAACTTATTTTTTAAGTTAATTTTTGTATGGAATTAAGATGTAATCCTTTTGGATGGAAAATCTTTGGATATAGGATCTGAAACTATAAAGTGCATAGTAGAAAACATAGATGAAAGCAATTTCAGGGATGTATTTGGGTATTTAAGTCCAGAGGCAAAGAAAACAAAAATAAACAAGTATGACTATGTTGTACTAAAAAAGCTTTTCTATAGCTAATAAATCATCATAAAAACAAAAAGGTAACCTATGTATTGGGAAATTTTCACATCACATATCCTGTAGAAGGTTAAATTCCAAAATATGTGTAACATTCATATGACCCAACAGTAAAAATCCAAAATAAAAAATGAGCAGAAGACTTAAATAGACACTTTTTATTTGTTCTCTAAGGAGCCTTTACCTTGAAGAGATTTGGGTAGATGGTGGTAATATGGAAGGGTGGATGTAAAGAGGAGGGAAGGATACAAACTGTCACAGTGCAACAAAGGAACTGCTTTCTTTCCCTTTTCCTTCTACTTTTCATTTATATTGTACTTTCAATCTGTTTCCTGTTCTCCTCCCTCCTTTTGTTTGCTTTTCTTATCTTTTTCTTGGATGTCTTTCATGATCTCCATATTTAGCCTCTGTCATTTCAGCTTCCTTTTAATTTTTTCAGTTGTTTATACACCTGTCCCTCTTGGTAGAGAGAAGAATGTCATTATGAACATTTTTTTCAAAGTTTAAGTTCCTAACTCTTTCTGGCTCTGTGCTAAGCATTATAAAAAGGAAATTGCGTCATTAATGTCTAACCTCTAAAAGTATACAATCTATCATGAGACCTAGCTGTGATTTTCATGATTCTCAACTTTTTGTTTATCAATCATTAAAAATTTGGTGATAGCAATGAATTGCCTCATTCCAAAATGCCTAAGTCACAACATAGCCACTTCACATACAATTTTGGAAGGTTCTAAAACAACCTGAATACTTTAAGAGCTTATGACCTCAGATTTAGAAATTTGCTGGTTGTCTTGATATATTTCACAAATGGCACACAATTCTAAAAGCAAGATCATTTTAATTTTGTTATGGAAATTGATAGGTGATTTAATAGCCATTTTGTGTGGTTGGGAGGTAAAAAGGATATGTATAAGATTATAAGCACACTAACATCTAAGGAGCAAACATTTATTGAGCACCACCTACTATATATATAGTTATATACATATATAATTCCTACATGATACAACTGTTACAACATTTTATATGTCTGTATAAACATACATACAGATATGTATATAGGTATACTTTTTACATGTATATTTGCTTATTTGAATACACACATGTACATATGATATGTAAGAATATTAAATATGCATATATAATTTTCACAACAGCTCTATCAGGTGGGACTTAAGACACTGAAATTAAGGCATTGAAAGATCAATCAACCAATCATTGAAAGATCTAATTAAATTTACTAGCTATTAAACAATACATGGAGATTCTAGTTTATATCTAACTCTGGTGCTTTCTCTGAGGGTGATTTCTTATTTACATTCTTTATTCATCACAAAACTTAGGAGATACTCATGGAAAGCTGATTGAATTACACTGAACAAGTGCCAGACCCTCTAATTGACCAGGGATACTAGAAACCACTTTCCCCCTCACCTCTCTGCCCTTCTCCATTCATTTCATTTCTTTAGAGAGATGGAAAAGATTCTAAAAATCTGAAGAGTGGCAGAAGCCCTACAAAATTGCAGAGCAATATAGCAGTTTTACTTTTTTCAGCAGAGAAAGATGTCAGTTCCACCAGTATGAAGGTAACAGGCTTGAATATGCTGATTTCCATTTGGAAGGAATGTACTGCAAAGTTAATAAAATGTTAGCTTGAGAAAACCATTTTCAATTTAGTGAGTCCTCTGAACATTAAGGGAGGCATTCTGACTAAGGGTCCTAAAATATAAAGAACAATTTGAAACATGCCCAGGAGAAAAATACAGCTATTTTTGCATAAGGAAATTCTCAAATGAAGTTTGATTTTTAAAGGAAGAAGAATCTCATTGAATAAAGAAATTGTGCAGAATGTATATGTACATACTCTGAGACTAACAAAGGAAACTCATTTGAAGAGAGAATTGAAAGTAATATAAGAATGTAGGCAACTCTGAGATAGAGACTGATTATACTTACAAAAGAGTATCTTTAGGGAAGCTAATAAACACTTGGCTAAGTTGAACAGCAGTTATTTTGGAAGTAGTTGTAATCTTAAAAGCCACTTAAGACAATGGAGCGATGAAGAACCAGGGACTGTATTGTCTTGAGCGATAGGTTTATGATTTAAAAATCAACCTGATCCCTTCCTGAAAACACATTAAATAACAAGAATAGCAAAAGAAAAACATTTACTTACAACATCTCCAGAAAAACAACTGAGAAAACATCCTCATGAGCCATGAAACAACAGTGGGTTTCATTTACACTGAAATCACAGAAAATATAGGACCCATCAAGAACACACCTATGTTTAGCAAATATGAGGAGGCAGTGGGAAGGAGAGAAAGAATTTTATGGTTCTAACATATTGCAACATGGTCATTACCAACAAATACTCAAAAAGGGTCTCTCATTGGGTGAAATTCCCAGCAAGTTTGAATATTGTGAGTAGTGAAAAGGAGATTTCAGGTTCCATTTATGAGCGAGTGAAATAAAAGACCTCAGCTACGCTCTAAGGGGCCATGGAGAGGTTAGAAGGTACTGAAACACTTAAATGCTCAAATGACTCAGAAATGTCTAGTAAAACTTCTTTCTGAAGGAAAATGCTATTGTGAAGAGAATTCAAATTTAGTTTTGACAGGCCTCAATAAATGTGAGCAGCTGTTGCTGCTGCTATTGTTGGTATTACTGCTGCTACTGTCATTTCATGTGAAGACATATAAAGGTCTCCATTGCCTTTACTGCTGTCTCATCTTGACCATATCAGTAATAGTGACCTTTCTATATACTGCACCCCTCTGGATGTGAAGGTTCCCCTTTTTCAAGGTTTTTCTGTAAAGCAGAGTATGTAACTAAAGTTATCTCTAGGAACATCAGCTGGCATCTTTTTGATATATTTTTGAACTGTTTTCTTGTTTTCTTATTCTAAATGGTATCTGGTATATTACTTTTTTTTTACCATTTCTGTTATTTGATATCTTTGACTCTTGACTCTGCAGCAGTCCTGTTTCAATCCGCCCACAGGCTCTTAGAACCATTACCTGACTTTCTTCCACCAGGGTCTGTTTAGTTGGGATCATGAAGGAACCTAGCCCATGGAGTTGAAAAAACAAGGACTTTGGAATTAGGTAGACCTGGGTTCAAATTCTAGTATCACTGTTAGCCATATTATAACTTAGATCTCTTACAAGATCTTTCTGTGAAACTAGTTTATTAACTGTAAGTAGATAAGCTAATGTGTCTCTCAGAGTATTTTGAGGAGGATGAAATCGGGCAGCGGATATGTAAAGCAGATGCCCACAAATGTTAGCTTCTACTTGCTGATTATGCCAATTCATTTTGCCCTGTGTAATAAATCTGACATTTTTACTTCTCTCAGAAGAAACATCAATTTAAAATATGTTTAAGAATGATGAACATTTTAAAACTAGAAATGATTGATGCTTCAATTAGTGAAAAGCTCATTTATCACCTAGGCTACAACTAATATGAGAGTACAAGAAACCAACATAGGAGATTTGACACTATAAACCTCCATCTAGGTTTACATAGCTATGTAACATAGCTATGTGAGTTAGAATTGACTGATGTCTTCCTGATTATCCTTTTAAGTTCATGTTGAAAATTAATGTTTTTCTTATTATTTTTATGGTAAAATGGTTGTATTATACCTGTATTCAGTTTGACTTCAGCACTGTATCAATTTTGTTCAAAACTCAAATAACAGGATTAGGTTGTGGCTCACTGAAGAAGAGAGAAACAAGTGACTCTAAATGAGGAATCGTACATACACACATATACAGACATACACACACACACACACACACACACCTATACCCCCCTCTGTCTGTTAAGAGAAGCTAAGAGAAGGTCCTTGCCCCCTAATGTTTCTAAAATCTAGGCCATTTTATATCTTTCCCCTCACTCTCTCCTTCCCACTCAGAAGAATAAACCAGCTCTTCTAGGTTCTGGGCCCTTCCTCAAAGGGAGCATAATTCTCTTTCCAGGGAAATAAGAGACCTTATGTACCAAAGGACCTAAAGGGGGATGGGTGGGTGGTAACTTGGGAATTAGTGTGAGGTCCAGAAAGTATCAGAATTTGTGTACAACAGAAAGAACTCTGAGTGAGTATTGCTTTCTACATTATGTGGTGGCCACTTGAGGAACCCGGCCCAAACCTGTGTTCCATGGGTCACTTGGAGTAGTCCACATGAGGAGGACACCACAAGTTTTGTTTCCTTTATAGGTTCTTTGATTCATTCGTCTCTGTGATTTGTTATACTTTAGCATGCTTGGCACAAATATCCTAGAAATTCATACTCACCAGCTATCACTGACTCTGATAGTAATTCAGCAAAATTTCATTGAATATTAACTGAATGACAGGTTCTTGGCCTTCATTATTTGAAAACAAGATGGGGGGAGGTGATATGGAAACAAAAATTCCTTTCTTTGTAAGACTTAAATCTTGGTGGGAAGAGTCATCTCATACGTAAATAAAGTGTTTAGAATGTGAGGTAGTGGTATATGCCATGGAGAAAAGTAAGCTGGAGAATGCTGGCATTGGGTGTTAAATAGTGTTCACTGGGAAGTAATAATTTGAGAAAAGATCTATGGGAGGTTATGGGGAGAAATATGTGATTATCTCAGAAAGGCACATTCTTGATGGAGGGAATAGCAAGTACAATGACCTTCAGGTAGGAGCATGTCTTGTATTTTGGAGGAATAAAGGCAAATAAGACTGAGGCTGAGTGAGGGAGAAAGTAGTACATGAAGTTTCTGAGGATCATGTGTGGCCTTTGAGGTCTGTGAAAGGACTTTGGCTTTGCTCTGAGTGAGATGAAGAACCATCAAAGGGTTTTAGACTGAGAAGTGACATGATCGGCTCTAGAGGTTCGTAAGGGGCAGGTATGGAGATAGGAAGATCAGGTAGGGGCTCCTGGCATAGGTACAGTACAGTGACTTGGATGGTTCTAAAGGATGTAATGAGAAGTCATGCATTTTGAGGCAAAAGCCATCATGATTTGCTGAAAGAGTGGGTGTTCTATAGATGAGAGCAGAAGGCATCAAAGACGATCCAAGGTTTTGACCTGAATAATGGAGGGATGATATTATACTTATTGATTCAATGGGGAACTAAGGAAGGAATATGTTTGGGATAAGATTACATATGTGTGTTAGAGCATTTTTAAATTAAAAGGCCTACTAGCTCTGCAGTTAATGATATCAAGTAGGCAGTTGAATATGTAAGTTGGGAACTCAAAGGGAAGCATGTGATAGAAACATAAAATAGGGAGTCATCAGCAAATAGGTACCATTTAAAGTCACATGAAAGAAAATGTTTTTGCTTCCATGTTCCTGACAGTCTAGTGGGATTCCAGGGCACAGCAGAGCACACTGGCACACATTAGATGAGAAAAGCAGCGTGAGGGGACTGATTTGATGTAACACTGCTTGAATAAGATCCAGTTTCCTTAATAAAATTTAACGATTTTCTCTGAGAAACTTTCATTGACAAACATAAATGCGCTGGGATCTATTTCTGTCAGAGCTAATCCAAATGCCCAAGCAGCTAAACAAAAATTATGCAGAATATAACGAGAAGAGAGGAGGGAAACACTTTGTTAATATGACTGGCACAGCTTCTGTGGAATCCCAGCCCTGGCCTGGGCGATCTAAAAAGTTCTGTGAGCCCCCATCTGAACCAGAATGAAGGCAAAGACTGCTGCTCAGAATACCACTTATCCAGGACATGAGACCATGAGGACATCACATCACCTGCAGCAACAGCTAATTTCTAGAGCTGAGGATGATGTTAGCAGATGGGACTAAAACTTTTCTTAAGACAGGAGCCAAGAAAAAGATGTTTTGATGAAGAAACATAAAGCTGTGTGTGTGATTGGTGGTTTGATAGGGACCATCAAGCATACCCATAAGGCAGCTGGACTGGCTTGTGGAAATGGCAGCATCTTTCTGACCCCGTAACACAAAAGTGCAAACCTCCACAGAATACATTTGCCTAGGGATAGGTTTTACAGAAGAGAGGGCCGGGCATTGATCTCTGCACCCACTCCATTTTACTCACTACTGCCTGGAGGTAAGTTGATTGAGTAGTTTCTCTAGAAATGGCTTCCAAATTAGTTCTTTCCTGAATTGGAGCTGTGGGATCGGGCTTCAAGTATTTTACCCCAGAAACAGTGCTGGACCAATGACATTGTCATTTATAATAGAAGCTAAGGCATTTCTAAACCTGAAATCTGTCATCTATGTACCAAGCAACATATTAAAAAAAATGCTTACAATGCTACATCATTTATAATTTACAGAGCTGCATAATAAACATATGATGTAAAAAGGAACACTATTTCTTTGTGGAATTTCTAGTCTTTGAGATTCTGTTCTTTTTTGCTTGTTGGTTTATTTATTTTTTAATTTTATTTTTCAATTGCTTGTACACACACATATTTTATATCACTGTCGATCTCAAGGTTCTCCCATCACCCTGTCACACGGGAACCACCTTAATCGCCTGTGCCCATCCCTCCCCCAGTTTTACCCTCCTCTGTCTCTCTTGCTCTATGTTTCACGTCTGTTGGCAGTTTTAAATTTTTCTAGTCTATTTGTTTGTTTGTTTTCCCTATATCCCTCACATAAGTGAGACCATCCAGTATTTCTCTTTTTCTTTCTGGCTTATTTCCATTAACATGATTCCTTTTAGTTCCATCCGTGTTGCTGCTAATGAAATAAGTTTGTCTTCTTTGATTGATGAATAATAATCCATTGTGTAGATATACCACATCTTTCCCAGCCATTCATCAGTTTTGGGGTATTTGGGTTGTTTCTATATCTTGGCAATTATAAATAGTGCTGTGACAAACACCCAGGTACATATATCTTTTTGAAATAGTGTTTTTGTGTCCTTTGGGTAGATTCCCAATAGTGGGATCGCTGGATCAAATGCTAGTTCCATTTTCAGTAGTTTAAGGGTCCTCCACACAGCTTTCCATAGTGACTTTTTTTAGTTTGCACTCCCACCAGCAGTGTAAGTGGGTTCCTTTTTCTCCACATCCACACCAACATTTGTTGTTGCCCATTTTTGTTATATGAACCATTCTTACTGGTGTAAAATGGTATCTCAGTGTGGGTTTGATTTGCATTTCCATGATTAGTAGTGATGCTGAACTTTTTTTATATACCTATTGGCATTTGTATTTCATCTTTGGAGAAGTGTATTTTTAGTTCTCTACAGAAGCTGTTAAGTTTGATGTAGTTACAGCTGGCCAAGCATGTTGGTGCATGCCTGTAGGTGGCAGCTTAGAAAGCCGAGTCCCGCTTGGGACACACAATGAGACCTAGTCCCAAAAAAACAGCTGGGCGTGGTGGCGCACGCCTATAATCCCAGTTTACCTGGGAAGCTGAGGCTGGGGATTGTTTGAGTCTGGGGTACCCCAGGCAACGTGAGCCTACGGTTCCACAGGCAAAAATAGCGAGACCTAGTCTCAAAAAAAAAAAAAAAAAATCTCCTGATGTAGCCACAGCTGTTTATGTTTTCCTTCAGTTTTTTTGGTTTGTTTTTTTGCCAGCTGTACGTGTGTCCCAGAAGGGGTTTCTGAAGTGTAATTCTTGGAGAGCTATGCCCAAGTTTTCCTCTATATATTTTATGGTTTCATGTCTTACATCCAAGTCTTTTATCCATTTTGAGTTAGTTTTTGTACAAGGTATGAGGGAGTTATCTTGGTTCATTTTTTTGGCATGTCATGGTCTAGTTTTCCCAGAACCATTTATTGAAGAGGCTATCCTTGTTCAAGTTTTTTGTTCCTTTGTTAAAAATTAGTTGACCAAATAGGTGTGGCTTTATTTCTGGGCACTTGATTCTCTTCCATTGATCTGATTGTCTGTTTTTGTTCCAGTACCATGCTGTTTTCACTATTATGGCTTTATAGTATGAGTCCTTTGTGAATCTTTGTTATCAGACTCTTATCACTTGCATGGAGGACAAAAAAATTTTCCCACTTGGTTGGGTTTCTTTTGTTTTGGTCATTGTCTCTTTTGCTGTACAGAGCTCTTTAGTTTGATGTAGTCCCAGCTGTTTATATTTTTCTTCCTTTTTTTTTAAGCATCTCTAGATATGTCCTGAAAGAGGTTTCTGAAGTGTAAATGTTGGAGTGTTTTCCCCATATTTTCTTCTATGTATTTTATGGTTTCAGATCTTACATCCAAGTCAGAGTCTGTTCTTTAAAAAAAGCCCTCTCATGAAAGGTCTATGTAGTTTTATAATCTCCTACTTCATTGTGTGATTCTAATTTGAAGCTAAAAAATCATGCCTCATTTCTCCATAGCAAAAACCCTTTTGGGTGGTTGTTATAATTGGCAGAAATAGGAAGCCTCCACCTACCTCCTTCCCACCAGCACTTTTGTTGCTCATATTTTTCCTTCTTTCCACTCCCTCCCTCAACTAAGTGAGGGAAGAAGGGAAGGCGAAGGGAGAAAAGGTAGCTCACAGCAGACTAAAGAAAGATTATAGTAGGATTCTCTCTACTGTCTTCTTTCCTAAGGAAATTTAAGATGTGTTCTCTGATTCTACAGCTGTTGCTTGCTAGTTTCTATACTTTATTAATTAATGTGTATATAAATATTATATAGGTAAGCCCAGTGACCATATCATGACTTTTCTTACATCAGATATCAATCACAGACTTATTCCACTTAGCTGACATCATCTTCTGTTAATAAACCTGTGTCAGTAGGTTTCAAACCTTTTATCACTTGGTGTTTGTACATTGATTTTCTTTTTATTGTTTTTGAAGCTCAATTTGAAAACTGGGTTTCGCTTTCAGCATGTCAGGGTTTTCTTTCTTGTCCTTTCTTAGAGAGATCAATCATTTTCTGTGTTTTTATTATTGAATGGTCCTTTTAACTCTTGAGATTTATAATGCTTTGCTATTTTGCCTAGCCTTTTTTTTTCTTTTTGTAATGGTTGATTCCCACTAGACACTTTTTTATATTATCTACCTTTCCCAAAGGTCACTACAACAGTCTTGATAAAATAATGGCATTTTAGTATTCAAATCACATTTTTAGTACTCAAACTTCTCTTAACTTTCCAGTGAGAGGTTTTGTTTTTCCTTTCCTAACACCTAGATTTCATTGTAGCTTTAAAAAGTTTATAAAAATCTTTATTGGGGAAATTTCATCTGTAGAATGTATATGTACCTGCATCTGGCTCCAATTCTTTTTTCTTTTAAGCATTGCCTTACTGTTTTATTACTGTATTTCTGGTATATGTGATTAACAATGAATAGTCACTGAGTCTTCATTATGTACTACACTTGGACTATTCTTGAAATCTTTCTTATCACATCCACTGCCTCATCACAATCCAGTGGTGAGTATTATTCTTAGATTTATTTTTTTCTGCTGAGAAAATTGAGAATTAGAAATACCCCACCCAAACTGACAGAGCAGTTACTTGGAGGAGCTGAAATTTAAACCATTATCTGTTTGACTTGAGGCTCTATCTCTTAGCCAGTACATTACAATATTTCTATGTGATTAGTGCCTTGGATAATTAACTTTTTATAAGCTTTTTTCTTATTTTTATACATTGGTCATATTTGTATAGTTATTGTTCCTGTTAGCTATAACCCATCAATAATAGACCCTTATAGCACCATCCCACTAATAATTATCTATTTTCAAGTTCACTTTTCTTTAGTTTTCAATCCTGTCTTTACTATATTTGTTTATCCTTTTACTCTGGTTGTAAAGTTAGGTGGTGCAGGGTGAGTCCATCAAACCTGATCAAGCAGGTCCAAATCCAGGGCCACCACATACTTGGACAAACTAACCTTTTGTGACTCAGATTTCTAATCTGAAGGTGGGAAATAATAATGCTTACCTCATAAGAGTTGTGATACTTTAATGAATTATCAGTTCCTTTAAAGTGCTTCGAATAGTTCCTGGTATAAGGAAAGTACCTGGAATAGCTAACATTGTTACTAATTTATTAATTCCACGCACACAAATTGCTAAATGCCAGACATCATGCTAAATTCTGAATGTAGACAAATGATTACCATACTTTTTCCCCCTATAGCGTTCACATCTAGTAGTGGAACATAAAAGACAGTGCTCTCAAGGGGTATGACACGCTTGAGGAGGAAGGAAGTCCAGACATTGGGTGGTCAATCCAAGTTCACTGCATTTGAGAGAAACTTTGTTGGTCTCCCAAATTAGTGTTTCCTCTCTAGGGCAGATCATTTCCAGAGAGTCGCCTAACCCCTTTTATTCAACTTGCCCTTGTGCAGTATGATGTTTCCATTCCTTGTATGTAGAGTTGAGGTCCATTCCCAGAGGCTAGTTGTACTAGCCTCCTTATTCACATTATTGATTGAGTGAAAATGATGTTGTGTGACTGGCAGGAATAAATCTTAACAGGCCTTGAAGGTTCCTCTTTTGCTTTCTTGGAATCCTGCTTCCATGTAAAGCAGCTGAGGCCTGATTCCTGAAGGAGAGAGGGAGGGAGTGCTGGGAAACCAGGCAATCTGCCATTTCAGTCACGGCTTCTGGGGTGGCAGGCTTGGGAATGAAATCTGGATCCTGGAGTTACCATTGAGCTGCCCTAGCTCATATCATGTGGAGTATAATTGAATTATCACTTCCTGCCCAAATTGCAGAATCATGAGCAAAATAATAGATGGTTGAGTTATTTTGGATGTTTTGCTTCATAGCAATAAACCCAGGAAAGTAGGAAGTCTTGCAACTTACATTTTCACTCTCTTGGAATTCAGCCACCATATATAAGTGTGGATTAGATAATTGAATAATGTAAGACTACATGGAGAAAGTATAGTCTTGATTTTCTAGCCATCCCTGCGAAGTCCCCCATGGTATGGGTGAAACTCCTACCTTAGGTCTCTTAACACAGCTGAGCCACCAGCTGAATGCAACACATGAGGAGACCCCAGCAAGATCACTAAACCCTTACCTAGCCAACCCACAGAATCAAAGTTGTTTTAAATCACTACCTTTTGTGGCAGTTTATTGCTATTTAGTAATAAATAATGGAAAAGCACTAAATGCACCATGGCTACCCAGTGAAGGACTGAGTTTCTTGACTTAAGACATGTTTTGGGAATTGTACATTTTACCATTAATCAAGTACTTTTCATGTGCCTGGCACTTTATATTATGCTATTTTGTTTAATTCTTATGGTAACCCTGCAAAACAGCAATTTGGCAGGTGAAAAATCTAAACTTCAGAGATATTAAGTCACTTGCTTAAGGCCTCCCAGGCAGGAAAGTTAATGCCTCAGATCAGACTTTCTCCAATTTTCTTCTGTGGCAGTGGTTTTCAATCTTATTTCACCAACTACCAGTTTCACATTCCTTCACAAGATCCAATTAGTTCTCATTTTTGTGCCATTATTGATATTAACCCTTGTAAATGCCCCACTGTCTATAGGATGAAGTTCATAACACTAGCTCTCTCTTAATTCTCTAGTTACATCTCCCAGTACCCTTTTTGCTGTCTTTTTACCATGTGAAATCACTTGCTGTTCTCTAAACCCTACCTTATGTAACCCTTTCTTGCGACATTGCTTTGCCCAGAATACTTTCCTTGCCTCTCACCTCCTTCCATAGCCATTCACCTCCTAAGACTTAGTTCATGAAGCAGCATTACCTTGTATGACCATAAAGTGTGTCTTCACTTTACACTTTCCTACAAGAGCATTTGTCATGCCTTGTTTTTTGTAAGTCAGTCATCTAGACTGTGAGCTTCTTAATCTTTTATTCCACCTGTGTTCCCAACAGTTCACCTGAGCTTGTCCTTAATGAGAGTAAAGGACAGAAGTGAGATCCAGAAAGAACAGTTGAAATTATCAAGGGCTTTGAATATCACCACACTGGCATAATCCAAGTGTTAACCACCTGGATATCCCCGGGCTCTCCTACCCTTCCAGGGCTACTATTTGCTAATAACTTGAGTCTAATACCCACGTTTCTAAGTTTCCAATTTCCATCCTACATTCTAAGGGAAGCCGAATATCACTTGCCTCTTTCCCCCTCCAAGTGTCTTGGACCTTCAAGGTATGGGTAATCAAACCAGGGGGACTCAGTTCCTTCTGTCACCTCTTGCTACCATTTCCTGATATTGTCATGTTTCTTGTGGCTACTGTCCACCTTCTGTACGGCTTCATTCTTGACAGATTCTGATCCTTGAATGATTCTTTTGTTTTTCCAAGGCAGTGAGTGGTTAGGAGATTTTTTTTCTAATTAATTTTATAGTTTTTAATAGATAATAGGTTCACATGGTTTTGAACTCACACTATGAAAGGACACAGTGGAAATTCTCACTCCCACTCCTGTGCTGCCCTGTTCCTCCCTTCCCTTCCTCTAGGTAGTTATTTTATTAGTCTCTTTGGTATCTCTCTAGGGTTTATTTATGAAATACAACACAATGAAAATATAAAAAGAAATATTGTGGTGAACATTGCTAACAAGAACTTTGAGAATATGTTGCTTGGACTCACTAAGTCTGTGTTGTCATCTGCTCTCTGTGGGGCCTTCCCAGCTACTTAGAAAAGTTCTTTTTTTTCTTCCATTTCCTACAGGGATGATTTTTGCAGTGACAATATTTTTAGAAAAAAAATTGGGACTCTAGTGAATTTTATAAAATATGGGACCAGATCTAGGGCTTGCCCTAGAAAATCTGTAGCCACTGCTACTCTAACCCTCCTTGACCCTAATAGCCAGGCCCTTTCTCTGGGAGAGCAGAGTTTCAGTCTAATTTAGATGAATCTATAAGACTACAGTTTAGGAAAGAATTGACAATGAGTAAGCCTGAAAATTAGTTATCACTACCCTGACTCTCAGGATGGATGGTATATCTATCATCTTTTTTTCCAGAGCTCCTGCCATCTGCCAGTAGGTCTGCCACTCTTGCTGAGAACGTTTCTCAGCCTTTGTACCTGAAATTCTTACTGCTGTATGCCCCTTTCAGGCTGAATTCTACTTTTTTTTATACATGAAACAACTTGAAGTGGGGAGGTCACATGTGAGGCACTCCTTTGGAAACTCTTGGAAGTATAGGGGGTGGGGGATTCATAAACAACACCAAATTTTAGTAGCCAAGCCATTCTGTAGAGAGGATGGTACCCATGTGTCCCCTTATTAAGATTAATGAGATCAGATTCTCATTGGATTGTCATTTTATAAATATCTCCTTTGGGGGTTAGTATATTTTTTAAATTTAATTTCATGTATGACTTTATGTCAGGGACAATTAGTATCCCCCAAATATTTCAGATACTCTATATTACTCTGCCTCACTTGCATTTGACTAGGACCTTGTAGCTCATTCTATGAGCAGAAGTGGCATGTCTCTCTTCTGGACTAAGGCAATTAAGTGCTAGTGTGCCTTCTCTATGTCTCCCTCCCCCTCGGTGGAGATCAAACATTTCACCTAGCCACATAGCTGGCATAGCTACAAGCCGCAGGAGGACCATCTGCCCCACATTAGACGGTGATGTGAGTAAAAAACAAATATTCATTATGGTAAGCAACTGAGCTTATAAGATACTATAATTCAGTAGTATCTATGCTACTTGTACCAATAATTTTGGAAATTGATTTAAATCTAATATCTCAAAAAAATTGTGTGTATGTGTGTATACACATGCAGATGTGCAGATGTGTGCCTCTTGTTTAGGACGTGTGTCTTCATATTATGGATGAATTACAGTTTGAAAAAATTTACATTTATATGTTAAGAGGTTTCTTGGTGTAAAAGTGAATTTTATTACAAGGATTCTAGTATCTTACAACTCCTTTCGCAAAGTTAGTAACAACTTTA